>LOJH01018385.1:0-21774 GCA_001685095.1 Ellobius talpinus
GGGAGGGGGATGGGAGAATGGGGAGGGAATTGGGAGGAGGGTAGGAGGTGGAAATTTTTTTAATAGCAATAAAAAAAAGTGTCTGAAAAAAAAAAAGAACATGTCCTCCAAAGACCAGGAAAGCAGTTTCCTAAGATTCCGAGATGTTCAAGCTTGCTTACATGAGAGAAATGAAAACTAAAGTTAGAACAGAAGTCTTGTCACTTTGCCAAAGATCCAGAGTTTATGTTAGCCATAGAGTGGGAAAACAGGCAAATCTAAATATAGGAGGGAGTGAAAACTTCCTCAAGCTGGTTGAAGGACACACTGGGAATACTTATCAAAGTTTAAAGTGCATGTATCCACACCCTTTCATCCTGCAACTTCACACTTCAGCTTCATGTATTGTCAAATAAATTCATTTCTATATTCATTTAACCCTTCCTTTGCTACGAATGTTTTTTTTTTCTAGTACACCATCCAAAAGTTGATTTTATACAAGAAGGGCCACTTGGACTTATACAAAACTAGTTATGTGGAAGACTTCCCCTAAGCCTGTAATTTGTTAACTACGAAGCATTGGATTCAGCCAATATGTTATAGTGGAAATTAATGAACGCTGTACATTTGGGACTATGGAGAGAAGGACTTCTTCATCTGCCAGTGTGAGGTACACACCAAGATAGACGTATTGAAGAGAAAAGCAATAGCATCAATATGTAAGAGTTACTACAGTTGGAACGCAGAATAACTGTGACAAGCATCTAGGCCCTGTGTTCAAAGGAAAGAACTGAGTTGTTACACAGTGCTGTAGGTGTTCTGTCATTTACTAATTTGTGTGGAAAGTTCTTTTTTTGACTATCTGCCTTCTTACAGAAGAAGTCTGTGCTAGGAGAAGACACAACTCAGATAAGACAGCAGATTGGTCATCATCTCCATCCAAGTACTGTACCACTGTGGAAGAGCTCTGTGATCTTTGACAATGTGGCAGTGTCCCTACATTATTGTCATAATCAGCACAAGGCAAAATGAATGCTTCGAATTCATGAGAATTCAATGATTTCATGCACACAAGTGCCCAAACCAAGTTAACATTTAATACATGTTTATTTGCTCTTATCTTCCTCAAAAATAAAACTGAGCAGATGGACAGAGTGGTAGATGTGAGGACAGTTTACTGTAAATCTCTGCAATGGAGGAAAATGTCCCTACATGAGTCTGTCAGAGAGTACATTTCCCCCTTAAAAGGGGAAGACTCACAAAGTGAATTCTGAGGCACATCTAATATTTTATATATATGTGTGTATGCATATGTATGTGTATGTATATATATACATACAGATACATATGTATATACCCATTTCTCTGTGAATTTGTATAAACAATTAATATATGTACATATCACCACATATTTATATGTGTAGGATATATATGTGTATACATATGCACATATATTCATCTATCCTATACCTCTGTGCATGTGTGTATGTGAACAGCAAATTACCACCTTTGTAGAAGGAGATGTCGGAAGTATCTGCTTTCATGTCTAGAAGCACTAGCATTCACTAAGACCCTACTATCTGTGTGAATGAGTTGTTGCTGTCAGTTCCCTGTGTGTGACTATGCCAGAATTGTTCAGAAAGTATTAAAGAAGAGCAGGAAAAAAAAGTAGAATTGGTGCTATCTTAATAAAGCTTATTGGTAGTTAATTCTTTTGTTTCCATCTTTATAATGAACTTGTTCTTTCTGTGTTAATAGCACACCCTTGTGTGTCAGTAACAAATCTCATCTTTGCCTCCTTCTCCTGTTTTTACTGAGACAGTTCAGAATCAGGTCTTAGTTTCACTCAACCAATCTGACGCTCAGAATTAGATTAGAATTTATTGGCCCAACCTTTTGATGATTTGTTTTGCTTTTTGAGAGGTCCTGGTCGTTGGCAGCTTCATATTGCATATAAAATATAGCTATGTAAAAGGTATATATCTAAGTTTAGAGAAACAAGATATTTCTAGATGAGAACAAAACTATTTAATTCAATCTTTTTTAGGCTTTTATTTACTGATTTATCTTCCCCACTCCTATCTTTTCTGCTTTCTGCTCCTCCCTCTCTTGCTTTTCTGATACTCTCTCTTCCCCAGCCAGGCTCCCCTCTCTCTGGTATATTTTTGCAATTGTTTTCTAAGTTGGAACAGGCCTCTCTCCTGCTACAGCTGCGACTCTGTCCCCTGCTGCACTAAATTGACACTTGTGCAAGCAATGGCTCTCGTCACTCACTCCGAAGCTGCTGCTTCCAGAAGTGTCGATTTAGTGCAGCAGGAGATGAGGTGCCAGCTGCAGAAGTAGGCCACGGGAAAACTCAACAAAGACTTCTGCCTTCCCTTGTTGTCCGTGATGTTCGGTGGGAGGATGGGAGGATGTGGCTGCCAGGGTCTGAGATTAAAATGTGGAGCAACAATAAGAGAGGGTCAGGAAGAGCATTAAATTAAAATAATCCCTCCTTCATAACTCTGAGGTCTGCAGAGGAGGGAGGGAAATTCTGAATTGGGGTTAATTTCCTTTGACTTGGTCTCTAAAGCACTGTCAGTGCTGAAAAAAAAAACCTCAATTGTTTTTCCTTGGGGGACATGTACTTATAGGTTATGGTGTCTTAAACCTTTCCCAGACTGTGCACATATCCTGCTGATCTGGGCTAGAACTTGAAGTCTGCAATGTGGAAGGACTGGCAAGTCTTGCCTTTCATGTCCTGTTGACATAACCGCATACCCTGCTTAATTAAAAGTCCTTCGCGAGAGCTTTTGACTGACAAAAACAGCTTTCCACACCTGTAGTATAAGCGTGTCTGTTAAGTAGAAATACACTGAAGACAGAGATTGAGGTTCGCTATTTGAAGTGCACTGTTTCTATTCCCCTTCGTTAGTTCAGATAATTTTCCATGTGACCGTGAACATAGACTGTGCTCCACAAGTCCCACTGGTAGGCTCCAAGAACTGAATTGCAATATTTTGTGAGCAACACAGTTTTATTGTCTACATTGGTTCTTTTCAAGTAACCATTTTCAATAAAGGCCAGATTCAAAAGTAACACTGTAGAAGCCAAAAGGAAAGGGGGAGGGGTCATGTGTTACTTATGCCAGGGTCTGACCATTGTATTCATTATCCACTCTTGGAGGTGAACTGCTAAGGTAATTTGCCTTTCATATGCAATGGAGAATGAAAGTTCTTTTGTGCCAAAGAGTTCTAATACAGATCCCTTAGAAAAACTAGTATCTAGGTCACTTGGCTTTCTTAAACCTGAAATAAATGATATCTTTGATACTGTAGTATTGTAACTGGAGGACATAAATTAAAGGAGAAAAGCTTTGGCTAAGACAATCAGGGATGGAGAAATTTGAATGTCAATATATTTTTACTTCTTATGTAAAACACAAGAGATATGATTTCATCAAGGTGCTTCGTACTTCTGCTTTTTAACTATATTTGAAAATACATTTAAGTACACTTGTATTGTCTATCTAGATATGTTTAAATAGACATGTCAAGCGTTTGATGTTCACTGAGAAATGCTCTTTGATATGTATTAATATGGAATATAAAAAGAGAGTCGTGACAAACCTGTCCATCAATTTGGGAAAGTTTCAATGCCTGATCACTGAAGGTTAGGAATCATCAAGAGCTGCTTCTTGGAGCAGGTAGATTACAGAGCGTGCTTTGGCACACGAAAGCACAGAATGGTGAACTCTGGAGACAGCAAAAACATAGGCAGTAGAAACTCTCAAAAACAAATGTAACTTGATGGGCAAGGGGTCTGACAGAGTACTGATGGAGCCAAGGGGAACTTACACAGACTAATTACTTAAATAAAGCAAGGCTACCCAGTTAGTATACTATTTGATGTGTGTATAAAAGCGGAGGAAAATAATCTAGGAATATTAGCTATTCTCTTCTACCTACTCAGTACTACTTCCTTGGTGGCCACAGCCCTGGTTCTTTTCCTTTTATTCTAAATTGATACCATTTAGCTTGGCTTTCAGGACAGGCCCCAGGAGATACATCAACTTTTGAACCTGATATTCAATTTCGAATGTAGATTTTACTCCGAATTTCTTTCAGGGAAGAAATTACTTCCTTTGGATGCTCAGAGTAGTCTATGATCCCCAAGTTTAATAATTATATCTAATGAGTGTTTCCTGTATCCTGCTGAGACAGTAATGTAGTAAATCCTCTCAATCCTCATCTCCACTGAGAATGGAAGTTTGTAGGATTTTTTCTTCCCCTCTTTCCCTCCTTTTCTCTCTCCTCCTACTTTTCTCCCTCCTTCCCTCCCTCCCTTCCCCCTCTCTCTTTTTCTTGGTCCTTCTTAATCTACTCTCACTTTAATTATTATTGTCACTGTTATTTTCTGCAGTACTGAGGATTTAACCAGAGCTTAGTGCATAATAGGCAAGCTTCCCATCCCTGAACTGTGTTCCTGGTCCTCATTGTTTCTATTAACATCACACCAATTTTTCACCTTTTCTCAATGTTCTTAGTTTTTAAAATACGTTGTGCAAACAATCATTAAGAAAAAAATTTCCTTAGCTCCTCCCCTTCTCCCTTCTTTTGACTTTTTCTCTACACTTCATTCCTCCTTCCCTTCCTTACTGCTTTCCTTCCTCCATCTTTCTTCCCTTCCTCTATCATACCTTTCTCTTTTCTCTTACTCTTTGTAATTTACACACAACAGGCCAAGCATCCCAAAGAAGGAACCAGCAATACCCCTCACCTTCAACATCCAGAATTCACCACAGCTAATATTCTGGGGAAATCTCTGTCCGGTGCTTTTCTTGATCAGTCTCTACATTTTGACATCGGGTCTCTCAGTGAACCCAGACCTCCTCTATTTGGCGAGGTTGGACTATAAGCTCCAGGGATCCAAACTCTGGCCCTCATGCTCACACACTGTAACTGAGTCAACTCCCAATCTCTCCTTTACTTCCTTTAGTAAGACCTAAGCTCGCATGTCTTTTGCTCACCTAACTGCATTTGGTAGAGTGCTGGTTGCTATCATCTTTACTTGCAGCATTGCTTGCTTTTATACTATCCTTTTGATAATCTCCTCATTAGCATATACATTGTTAGCAGAGTATATTTATATTTCCAAATGTACGAATATTTGGATTTTGTGTTATTGATTCATTATAGAGTCTCTATGTGTAGATACTGTTGTATATTTTAAGGCTCTGTAATCAAATTGTCAAAAGAATAATTATATAATTATCTAGACAAATTCAATAATTAATTATGAGACATAAAGCAAATGGAACTAAAAAATATATCACACGAGACCTGGATTTGAGTAATCACAGTGATGATAATGGGGAAGGTGAAAATGAATATTTATTAACTTGGAAAAAAAGAAAGGGGGAACAAAACTAATCTTTATTCCCCAAATGGCAGTTGGTAGAGAATGCTTTAGAAATAATGATGAATTAGGACTAAAATACAAAGAACCTTAACTATATGTAAGGTTAAACATTAACATATATTTATCAGATATGACTACAAATCACTGCGCTGGGTTTTCAATAAAGAGTAAAGTTTACACTGCAGATATCTTTTATCCATACTGTGGTGCTGGAACTTCTTTTCTGAGTGTTTCAGAGTCCCGTTCCTTTGAGTTCTTTAATGCCTGGAATGGTGTTTAAATATGATGCAGTCTCATCCTTCTTTAGAATGGTTACACTCTAGTGTTACACCACCATTTCACCAATGCTCAGTAAAGTTTTGGGATGTTTTTGAAATCTGTCTCCAAAACTTAAAAGCTTTCGAAAACACTTCAGTAGCAAAACAACTTTATTTTTTGAGAGTGGATTGGTTGAGGGTAATGATCAGAAGCTGATTCCTGCCTATCTAATCCTGCCCTTTGTGATAGCACAAAGGGATCAATCAAATAGCAGCTATCAATTAACAAGCAGATAAGGTGAGTTTTAAGGTCTGATTTTATTTTGTGGCTACTGAGAACGATGAGGAAGATGAACTGGACTTTTAAATAATATTGAACTATGTATCTAACTAAGCCAAACATTATTAGGGAAAAATAGCTAAATATCCCTTTTCAGTTAACTTTGTGATTTTTTCCAGACACTTTCCATACATCAGGGAATTGATTAAAATTGTCAATTATTATCAATCTAATCTTAACATAAGAACTTGCAGTGTAAAAATTCCTATTGTTAGGCATCTGTCAAATGATAACCAAAAGTTTTAGGTTTGTAAGAAAACATTTGGGTGATTTACACTGCTACGAGTTCTTTTGCTTGACTTTATACATAAAATCAAATGTTCTAGGAAACTCATTTTTCTCCATCTGGTTAGCCATTGGGTTGTCACTTTAGATACATAAGTGGAGATAAAGATAAAAAACAAAAAAGACAATGGAAAATCATCTAAAATGCCCAGAACTACAAACAAAGCTTCATTTACACAAAAGTCTCCAGGTGATATTAGATGTAAAAATACCTTGCTAAACAAAATAATAGTCAGGTCAGAAGATCCAGTATAGATCCATAATAGATCTAGGCTGGCTTGGGAATCTCTGGCTATAATCATAACATAATCTTCCTGTATCCTGAGACTGATCGTCATCATCGGTTAGCAGTAGGGTTACCGTTTGTCTACAGATTGGACAAGTGATTGCACCAAGCCATGACCATAGCACCAGTATGCAATCATGCAGGAACCACAAGAAAGATGACCACTGGTCATTTAAAAGAGGAAGGAGGCCTGATGTAAGCAGACTGGACATTTCAGCATAGCAATTCTGTGGAGCAAAGGCAGGGGCATTCTGCTCTGTTACAGGAAATTCTTCTGGAAGCAGCCTAAATAAGCTCTTGATTTTCTGGCTGAATTCTCTGCTATATATTTCAGAAATGGATATATAAGAGGATTGAATTCAAAATGAAAGTCACCTCAGCAGTCAAAAGGGCTTGATCATTTACTTCTCCTGTAATTGAGACATTCAGCTGCAAACCTTGAAATTCACTGTGATGTTTCCTGTAACAGGTCTTTTCTGGAGGCTTGTGAGGTTGTTCGGTTGGTTGAATGCTTGCCTACCATACACGAAGTTCTAGATTTGATAGCGACATTTTCTAAGTGTGATGGTGCTTGAACTGTTTGAGCTTTGGAGATCCAGGCAGAAGGATTACTGAAGATTCAAAGCCAGCTTGGACTAGATGGCTAGCTCTAGGCAAACCTGGACAACAAAGTGAGATCCTCCCTTTGTGTCTTTTCCTTAAACTTTCAAGGGAGGGAGCCAGGTGAGAACACTAATTTTCCCACTGTGGTCCACAAACTTTTTTTTAAAGAGTGTTCCACAAAGGAGCACATCTTTTATTTTATTTTATTAAATCCACCACCACCAAAAGTGGTTCAGAGTTAAGTTATGTAAATTCACATGGTCTTTGCTTCAGAGATATTCATTTATAAGCATGAGCTTGGGCTTATTGTCATTCTTATTTAATTTTTAGTGCTTTATTGCAAAAGGTATCTGGCATTTAAAAATTTAAAGGCATCACACTGACTGCCCTATTGGCTTCTATCCGTTTCTTCTGTGTGATGATGGACACTGAGACTTGCTCCTCATATACCTGCTTATTTAAAATATCTATGTAGTCTTCTGTAAATTGACTGCATTTTGACACATTTCCCAGTAAGTTTCTTATAACAATCCTATTAAATGCTTCAGTTTGCATATAACAAGAATTCAGTATTTAAACTTTCCTTTGTATAATGCCTATGTGAACTGAAGTATGTAATAATGTATTGCCAATAAAGTCACAGAGCTTTGACAACTTTGTTAGTGCGTGTAAGTTATGTCTCTCTCCATAGCTTTCCCATGGCCTTAGAGTGTTCCCTAATATTTTCTCCCAGCTAGACTGTGCTCTCAGTGTTTTCCCTGTTCTCAGAAGCACTTCCGATACCACACACAGACTTCCATGTAAATGAAACCATGCGGTCTGTTATTTTTATGCAGTTCTTTTTATTTGCCATGTAGCAATGTAGAGGTCCATGTTATTACTTGTATGTATAGCCATTTCACTTTTAAATAGCTGAATATCTGAGATGTATTCTGTCCCATTCTATAAATGTATTGGTTTATTTATCTGACATTCATCTGAGAATGTAAACCTGTGATATTTCTAGGTTGCTCTATTGAGAATACAGCTGCTAAGGAAAATTTCCTATGTTTTGTATAAATAGCTAGAATTAGAGTTGATAGATTATTGCATTGCTGCATGTTATACTTTCTAACAGCCACACCATTTTATACCTTTCTCAGTTTCTCTACAAATGTATAAGCTTTATTCATTCCAGTTTAATGCTAACCCTTTTGGTTGGGTCTGTAGTGGTTTCTCATGATTGTTTTAATTTGTGCTTCCTTTGTTGTGTTGAGCATGCTTTAGTGCATTGACTGCCTGTTCATGTACAGTTGATTCCTAGTACAAATATTGAACTTGTGGGTAATGGATCAATGCTCCTCAGAAAAAGATTTTGGTTTCTGTTAGCCTCTGTTTACAACACTTACTAAAGTTACTCAATACATAATCAATTTTCCAATCAATTGATGATTCCTTAATATTGAACTTATTAACAACAGCATTATAATTCATGTCTGAAGAAGGTTGATTGAGTTCACCTATATCTTTCACTAGGTACCATGATCTCTCTCTCTCTCTCTCTCTCTCTCTCTCTCTCTTCTCTCTCTCTCTAACCCATTCACACACACAAACACACACATAATAAAAAATAATCTGCTTTCTCTAGTTGTAGATTATAATGGCCTGTGAATATTTATTTAGTCTTCATGATTTTTCCAGATTATTTGTTTAATTGTTTGATTTGACTTGCCAAATATTGACATTGCCTGTTTTCTTTATAACCCCCCCATTTTTTCTGTGACTTTAAGATTGTCTTCTTCATGAATTATCCCATTAATTATTTTGGAATGATTATTTTCTCCCTTGTCTTTATCTCTTTTATCTATTCGTATCTAGCTACTCTGCTTATTTTTGATATCTGTGAGTTGTATGGCATTTTCTAACTATTGCCTTTCTACTTACCTATATCTTTGAAATTTAAGTACACCTCCATTAGACAACACTTAGTTAGGTTTTCTATTTTCTTTCATTTAAAAAATTTTGGCATTTAAATTTTAATTAATTTTAATATTAAATTTAAATTTTAATTAATATTGCTTGTAATTTCTTAGATGATTCTATTTGTGTCTATCATTTAATAATTTTTTTTAGTTTTTTATGGCTTGTATTATTCTATTCATTCATTCTGCTTTATTTTGGATTATTTGACTTTTCACAAAATTTGACTTTAATATATTTATATTTTGCACTCTTAATGTAAATATAGTCTTTGTATGTTTATACTAATTGTTTATCCTGCAGATTAATTTATCATCCATATTCTTTATACTCTGTTTATTATTTATAGAATATTTACATAAATTATTAGGCATGGTGCAACTCAATGGGATGTTTGTTATAACTGACCACATAAATTTTATAGAACTGGAGGAAAATAGTGTACTTACAGAGACAGTTAAGCATTTTAATGCTGCATTATTTCCTCCTGGAGATGAGCTTTTAATCTTGTGTTATTTCCTTTCAGTCTAAACAAATTTGTTTAGCATTTCTTTTCATTCATTCATGCTGGAATCAGATTCTTGCAGTTTCTGAAATGGGAAATTTCTTTTGCTACATTCATTATTGAAGAATATTTCTTGTGTATGGGATGGAGCTGACGTTTTTTATTTCAGCACCCCAAACATGTTGCATGGCCATCTTCTGTCTTCCATAGTTCAGAATACAAAGGAAGTGGAAATTTGAATCATTGCTCATTCTGTGTAAAATGTCATTTTACTTTTACTGCTTTCAAGAATTTTTCCTTTCTCTTTGATTTTCAGTAACTTATATGTGTTGTGCTTAGCTGTGGTTTTATACATATTTATCCTTTCTGATGTTTGCTGAGCTGCTCAGATCTGTAAATTTATGTCTTTCAGCAATATGTTTCCATCCCATCTGTCTGTCTTCTTTACTTCAATCACACATAAATTAGAAGCTCTGAGACCATCCTATAGGGCTTGAAGGTTCTGCTCAGCTTTTCCTCTATTCTTCACATTGGGTAATTGCTATTGATATGCCCTTGAGTTTTTCAGTAGTTCCTCTGGTGATGACATTCTTCTGTTAAGCCCAGCCACAGAACTTAAAAATTTCACATTTTATAATGTGTAGCTTTAGAAGTTCTATTTGACCACTTATATAGTTTCTATGTTTTGACTGGTAAAACCTATTTTCAAATTATTGCAATTATTTTTTTCCATTTACTTAAATGACCCTAGTTACAACAGCTCTGTTATAATCCTCACTTGTTAATTCTAGCATCTGAGTCATATGGGAGTTGGTTGATTTTCCTTTGTCTGATGAATGAGGCACATTTTCCTGATTCATAAACTAAGTGGTTTTGGATATCATCCTGAATTTAGTGATTTTTGTCCTATAAAGACCCAATATTTTATTATTTTTCTCCATAGAGTGTTGATGCTTGTGCTTTAGTAAGAAATTAACATTGCATACTCAGTTTAACATTTTGCTTTAGAATATTCAGCTCAGCACTCCATTTTGATTATCTTGAGTGGGCTGCCTTGACAATCTCCCAAAAATGCCACCTAGTGATTGATAAATGAATGTGCAAATCACACAATCACATACCACATACATGCATATCACAATACCACATCACACACATTACATGCATATCACATGCACACACATTCCACACACAGATCACATCACATACAAAGAGCTGAATAATACTGAGAACTGAATGTTTATCCTCTATAAAAGATACTTTGGCTTTTTTTGACCACAGTACGATGTTTAGATAATTAGTACTGATTGCATGCAAACAATTTTAACAGACCAATATATAGAGTATTTGTTTTAAGTACAACATGACTAATTTTGTGTGTATATCTGTGTATATGTGTATGTATATGTATTTATATATGCATTTCAAACAGTTAATTAGGTTTGTGAAGTTTCCTAGTGAATATTACACATTGTTTTAAAGTTAAATATCTGAGTTAAAACAATACTATATATTGTACATATAGCATCTAATTTTATTCTTGAGACTTCATTTTTTTCTGCCATTAAATATTCAAAGTCTGGTTTTTCATTACTACTGATACTAGAGAGCCTGGTCTACCTAGGAGCTCTACCCATCTGTTCCTTACATACATTATTGAACGAGAGGCAACTGGAAGGTAGGTGAACCCTTGCCAGCTGCAAGCTAAATTCTCGGGAGCTTTGGTGTGTTCTATAAATTTCCTAGGGTTCATTGCCAGTTTTTGACTGTAGGGAATTTTAGGCTTGGGATATTTGTGTTAAAAAGTTGCATCGAAATTCTCTACCCTTTCATTAGCCTCAGTTTGTAATCTTTGGATAGACTTTCCTGAATCCTGTTTTTTTAAGCCCCGTGGATTTCTGTTTTTATTCAGCCTTTCTGTTCCACTTGGTTTTTCAAGAAACAAATAAGCCACTTTACCTGTGATTGGGACAATAGGGTCCCGAGGAGCACCCTTTGCATGCATTTGTGGAGCCCACAGGAATTAGTTTGACTATTTACAGATTATAACAGTTGGTAGTTGAATGTTTTCTTTTCATTCCCAGTTGGTGCAATATGTTCACAGCTGATGCTAATGGCTGGCCCATTTGATTTCACATATGGTCCACTATTTGGGGCCCTCCAAGGCTTTCTTTTGTAGTTAGTCTTCTCCAACACTATCATGCATTTTAGTTTTGCCTTTGTCTGTTGGTAAAATGAAGAAAGAAAAAAAATTCCTCTGAACCTTGGCAGCTGCAGAGAAAATCAGCAACTCAGTTGATAAAGATTCAAAGAACTGGGTCAAAATGTCCCAGGAAGAAGATTTTTGTTAAACATAGCAAACAAACAAAATGCTCCTCTGCATTGCGTGAGGCTGAGAGCACGCAAAAGTGTTCTCTGCTGTTCTTCTGCCTCTTCGGAGCTTGGCTTAAGCAGGCCCTAAGTGTTTTCAGCACGGCTGCGTGTCAGAGAGACCATGTTGTCCTAGGAGTCCATTTACATTGAAAAGCATCATGCCACAAGTACTTCAGAAAACATTTCCTTTTGGGCAGTTTTTTTTTACAAGTTAATTTATTTGCTGCTAAAATTCGCCAAGAAAGACAGCATTGAAAGTGAGCTGGGGTCTCTTTACTAAGACTTATTCCACAAAGCATTTTAGACAGGAAGAAGAAGCATTGTAAAAGTAACAATATTAAAAACCCAAATGTGGCACCCTCCAGCAGTCATATAATCAAAACATGGTCAGCATTTATTCTGACTGTAGACTCTAACTGATGAAGCCACAATCTCATAACAAGATTATTTTCAAGACTATTGTATTACCCTGGGAGAGCTAAAATACTCATTTATTCATAGGCGCAGATTGCAATAACTCTAATTCCCTGCAAAGTGGGCATGGTATGATAATTGAGTGGGCTGGGATGTTAATTGTCCTCCACTTCACCTCTAGATGTTTAACTGCTTATCTCTTCAACCAGCAAACAGTAATGTACTTATTTGTGCCTTGCTGTTGAGATAATTTTGTGAGCTGAGTAATTTATTTATTAAAAGGAGGAAAAAAGTATACAGAACAATATTTAAATTATGCTAGGTCTGTATATTAACATCAATTGAAGATGGTGGTGTATACTGATGAAGCATTCCAAAGGAGATACTCTCGATGTACCTGGGAATAACTGAAATGCTGATTATAGCTAATAAATTGAAGATGTGAATTTTCAAGCATTGTTGAATGAATATGTCTTAGTTTCCTGGGCTATTTTCTTTTTCAACATTTGTTCAGTTATTTATTGTGTATGTAGCATTGGGGAGGGTTCCAAGACACAGCATGCTTGTGAAGGCACAACATATGGGGATTCAGTTCTCTCCTTCCACCAGGTTGCTCCTTCAGGAAGTCAGGCTGAGTGGTAGGCACCTTGACTTGCTGGGCCATCTTGCCAGCCTATATGCTATCTTGTGTTTGCAACAACTCGTTTCTCAAACCACAGAGAGATCAGCCTCTTACATCTAAGGATGCCATTCAGGTGTTCTATATTGCTTGTTGTCAATGGTGGAGAAGATCTGCCTTGCGCCTGTTCTGTGGATTAGCCAGACATGTTTCTATTGCTGCTCTTTCCTCAACATTTCCTCTTAGAGTATGAGCATCATGAAGGAGATGTATGTGGAGATGATGGAGTCTTTAGTGATTAATTAGCAATCATGTATAAGCATCTGTCATTAAGCATGAGGCATTGTGTTGTCTCTTTTTGAGGACAGGCTATGCTCTTACATAAGCTATTCCATATTGTATAAGCAGTAGTTGTTTATATGTCTTGACCAAAGGGCTTTTACTTCATAGAGAGCTGTAGACTTCATTCTGAGGATGGAGGATGATTCTGCAATTTAATCCTAGGAATAGAAAGAAGGTTAACATGTAAATTCAGGGAGTGAACTGAGGCTGTAGGAACACATTGAAATCATATCAGGAGAACTAGGCCCCATAATTTACTGGATACAGGAGACAAAGGAGAGAATGTAATTATTTCATCTGAACCCCCATAAGAAGGTGAACACCTAGTATTGTGATTACAGTGGTCCCTAACAGCCTGTAATTTGATCACTGAGTATGCATATCTAGGGTCAACAGGCAGAGCTCTGTTGGGTGTCCCAGGGACTTTGGTTTAGCTCTGTCCATGCTGATGACATGGTCTATTCAAGTTGTGGTATGCCCATCCCGCTCTCTCGTCTGGACCTGCCGTCCATCCGTTTGTCTATTCCTTCATCTACACCTAGTCTCACCTTCACACCTAGCTAACAAGGCTCAAAGCTACAACTTTCTTTCAAACCTGGTTGTGAGTCAGGCCCACCGTGGTCTGACTAAGAAGAGCCTCAGTGTTGGTCTGCTTGCTTCTCACAGAGATATCTGCCTCTCATCTTTCCTATACCTCAAGTCTCTGAAACTTCTTGAGCTCTGCTATGATCTCTCAGCCCTACATAATTGTCTGTAAGATGCTTATGTATGTGCTTATATATGCATATATGTATACACAGAGATAGATAAATAGGTGGATACATTTATTATGTGGCATGCAGTGCATGCTTTGAGAGTCAGTATTAGTATTGATTGGAATAAAATGGGTTCCCCTTGGCCAGGGATACTAAGCGAAGTGGAAGTATTCTGATAATTTCTCCCATTGAAACTATTATACCTGGTGAATTGCTATTCAGTAAACTCTGACACTGTGAGAAGACACAAACATGTTATTCTATATTGACATAGTGTGCTTATCACATCTTTAATTGACACAGTATCTTAGTTGGGATTTCTATTGCAGTGAAGAGACAACATGACCACAGCAACATTTATAAAGGAAAACATTAATTTGGGGTGGCTTACAATTCAGAAGTTTAGCGCATTATCATCATGACAGGACTTGGCAGTGTATAGACAGATGTGGTACTAGAGAAGGAGCTGAGAATTCTGTATTTTGATATGCAGGCATGGAAGTGAACTGAACTAGACAGAGCCTGAGTATAGGAGATCTCAAAGCTTGCCCCCGCAATGACATATTTCTTCCAACAAGACCACACCTACTAATAGTGCTACTCCCTATGAGCTTATGGGGGTCAATTACATTCAAACTATCACACATAGTATGTCTGGGGTTCAGATATAAACTAATTTTATAAAGGTTTGAAAGAACAGTATCCAAAACTTGAAAGTAAGGCAGCAAATGGCTTCATGTACCTTAAAAATCATACTGGGTCTTTATCAAATAAGAACAAATATTTTTATTTTCTAAAGAGTATTCTTCCAACTGGTTGACCAAGTACTATTAACTAGGAAAATACTGCAGAACTACATGTTAGTTTGGAGATTATTATATGGTAAAAATGAAAGTCATTTCTATGAAGCAGAGTTGATACATAAGGCCCCATGGACAATGTTTCATTGTGTGAACATTTAAATTCACACAATTTAGTAAATCTATTTTACTCCATATGATTTATTTCATTAATGATGGAAATCTTAAGAACAAGCTTTAAAATTTTGTAGGCAAAATGTATTTCTAAATTTTCTAAAGTTCTAAGTCAATAAAATGAAACTATATCTATTCACTCGTTTTCCCAGGTCGATAGGATATTAAGAAATCGTACAGAAGCAGAGCAATAGTGGCACACACCTTCAATTGCAGCACTCGGGAAGCAGAGTCAGGTGGATCTGTGTGATTCTGAGGCCAACCTGATTTACAAAGTGACTCCTAGAACAGCCAGAACTGTTCTACAGAGAACTCCTGTCTCAAAAAAGTAAACAATATCAACAAAAAGAAGCCTGTAATTGTTACTTACCTTGTTTCTGAGACAAATTGCCTAATGAAAACTGCCTAAGCAGGAAGCGTTTCCTGTGGCTCACAGTTCTAGGATGCAGTCTATCATGCATAGATGTCTAGAAGTCATAGTGACCAGGGCTTGAGGCTGCTGGACACATTGTGCTTCCGTAAGAAAGCATAGGAATATGAATACTAATTTCAACTTGCTTTCTTCTTTTTTGTCCAGACTAGGATTCTAGACTTTGGAATGGTGCTTTCCACAGCTAACATTGGTCCTCCCACCTCAATTAGCTTAAGCTAAACATTCTCTCACACTTCTTCCCATGGTGAGTCTGGATCCTGTCAAGTTGCCAATGTGAACCACCATAGAATCCAGATATTTTGATATCTGCTGTTTCCTTATTTGTCTTTTTGTTTAAATACATCCTTCTTAGATGGAGTAAAACCTCAAAATCAGTGAAAATACTGTATCTTTATTTCTAGCCTGCATATAGCTCTGGGCTTATTTTGTTGTTGTTAGCATTTGTCCACCACATGAATTGCCTATTTATCTTCAGTAAGTATTATGCTGGGTATTGGTTCCACAGTAGAAACTCAATCATCCATCCACTGAATAAATAAACACATAAATGAACAACAAAAACTCAGCCCTATGTCTAATTGATCAACATATTATTTTACAGCAAGTTGGTCTTACTTATGCTCAGGGAAGAAATTGTAAACAGCAAATTAACAACTTTCACAGTGGGATCACTGAAGTATAAGTATACCCTTAACAGTACAGGTCCCTGATAGGATTTATTTCATGGCCAATTTAAATAGTTGTCTAAATTACAAAAATACACAATGCCAGTATTTGGAAACCCACATACATTTATAATGATTCACATCTTCAAACTTTATATAAATCTCTATGGTACCACCTCCACATTTGCTGAAATAACATTCTAATCACCCGATCCATTAGACATGTTCTTAGACTTATCAACTTTCAGTATTATGGTTTTATTATATTACTCAGCACAACAAGAAGATCTGTGTCTCTCTCTCCTTGGCGTTCTTGCTTATAGACACATTACAGTTCTCAAAAAGAATAAGCTTGTCAATCGAGATGTTGATAAGTGCCCACTAGGTTCCAAGTCTTGTGTTATATATCAGGGAAACAAAAGATGAATAAGATTCAGTCAGGTTTCACCTCTGAGTGTTTGTAGCTGCTTTCACTCAGAGTCTGGTACACTATGTGTTTTCCTGGATTGCTGCTGTCCTTAGTTCTCTTTTCAAATGTCCATTTTAGAGAGGTCTTTGCAGGTCTTTTTTGTCACATGTAAGACTCTCACTACTTTCTGTCTTTTATCTTGCTAAGAATGCTTTTTGTTAAATTTGTCATTTTTACAATAAATATCCACCCCCTTCAGTAACCAATAAAACCCACAAAGGGATGGTGCCATATGGTTTATTATTTATTATTGTATCTCTAACACCTGGGAAAATGACTGGCTCATAATAAGTGCAATTGATTCATATGATTTGATATAGTCATATAACTAAATTAGTGAACACTGAGACATCGTTCCTAGAGAGAAAA
Organism: Ellobius talpinus; assembly: GCA_001685095.1. Taxonomy (NCBI): domain Eukaryota; kingdom Metazoa; phylum Chordata; class Mammalia; order Rodentia; family Cricetidae; genus Ellobius; species Ellobius talpinus. The sequence continues at coordinate 17,031 of LOJH01018385.1, forward strand.
CAGAATTAGCCTCTCATAAGCCCTTAATCACAACGTCTTCATCAGTCAATGTATCACATTTCTTAATAGATGTGTCTGTTTAAAGACACTTTGTTCAATATAAATTTTTATAAATAATTACACTTAGCTTTCTATTATCTGAGAAGTTCATGCATGCATATAATGAAATCTGATTATACCCACCCCTTAATGCTCCCTCCAAGTCTCCCGGGATTTCCCCTGATATGTCTACTTCTCAACTTTCTAATTTCATGTCTTTCCTTCTTCCTTCTTCTTCTCCTCCTCCTATTTATTCTGCTTCTCCTCCTTATTGTGCTCCTCCTCCTCCTTATTGTGCTCCTCCTCCTCCTTATTGTGCTCCTCCTCCTCCTTATTGTGCTCCTCCTCCTCCTTTTCCTTTTCCTCCTCCTTTTCTACTGCCTCTCCTGATAACAGACTAAATCCATTTATAACTACCTATGCACCATATGGGGCCATTTACATATTCCTAAACTGATTTATGTCCTCCAAAGCTGTCAATGACCAATTGCTCCTCAGTTAGGGGTAGTGTTTCATGAGTTCCTCCCCCATCTATGCCGAAATATTGGTTAACTTGATCTTATGAACATAATCCCAGCTGCTGTGACTCTATGACCCAATAACCCTGCAAGGTCCAGAAAATAACATTTCTCAGCACCTCTTCTCGTCTTTCAGATCTCCTCTTCCTCATCTTTACCCAAGTCATGATGGCAGGGTAAGAGGACCCTCATGATTATTTATTCTCAACACTTTGACTGGTTATGAATATCTGAGTTAACGACTGCCCATTGCAAAAAGAAGCTTCTCTGACCAAGGCTCACAGTAGTTCAAGCTTGTGTGTATAAATGTAATATTTAGAAGGCAGTTTGACAATATGATCACTTACCAAAATAGCAAAAATAAATTCTACTCTAGGGCCTATGACCTTCTCAGCCATGGACTTTTGGCCAGATTTGTAACACTAGACCTGAATTCCCTCCTATAGAACAGACTTCAAATCTAATCAGAAATTATACATGAAATATTATATTAATTAAACATAAGTGGGTAAGAGATCAACATTTTTCTTACAATGAATAATGCAACTATATATTTATCTGATTTCTTGTCTTTAAAACAATGCTTTCCCACTATTAGTTTCTTCAATTGATTATGTTCTCACAAACACATAAGACCAGCTGCTTTCCAACATGCATGAGAATGATGCTTTAGAAACTTCTTTAATGATTACAGAAATTCAAATTTCCTCTGTCATTTTCTGGGTCTAATATGTTATTGAATAACATGCTGTGGTCAGAAGCACTATAAGTCATTCTTGAATGCAGCTGATCTGCATATTTTCTCTACAAGGCACATTATAGAGTCCTTTCATTTTCTATTGAGAGGCAGAATTTTAGATTAGATTGGAAAATCATTCTAACCAATGAAATCACTGCTATTACTCTGTTAAATGGACACAGTATTAAGTAAACTCCTAATAATTTATCTTCATACCCATAGATCAATGCATAGCTCAGTCCTATTTGTGGTAGTTGGTAATGAACACAAAGATTCACCACTGGCCAAGGTTCAGAGAGTAAGAGACTGAAGAATGGTGAGCCACAAATGGATCATCTCTACAGTACCCCTTTCATGAAGGCCCAGGGATCATTGCAGAGAAGGGGGTAGAAAGAGTGTAAGACCCAGAGGCATCTGATGACTATAAGGTAAGAGTGTCTTCTGGCCATAGTAGGACAGCTGCACATATGAATCCATAAAGATCCCAACAGCATACGCAAGACCTGTGCAAGACCAAGCCAGGCCAGATTCCAGCGTAGAGAGTTGTACACAGAGTCCCACACATAGTCAGGGAGTTATTGGCAGTTATTAGCTGCAGAGAGAGGAGAGTAGGGAGAAAGAGAGATTTCTAAGAGTTTTCCTTGCTAGGTAAACATGCTCCAGTGGAATGCCACACATCAAAGAATGTTCGAGAATCACAATTTGGTCTTGGTGCCTCAACAATAAAAAGGACACAAAGTTGGGAGAATGGAGAAGAGGGTGGGTCTAAGGAGAGGTAGGGGAGGGGTGAATATGATCCACACATGTATAAAACTCTCACAGAGGCATTTTTTTGTTTTTCACAGAAGTAATATTTTTTAAACAATACAATGATATAAAATTAAGGCTGGAATAAGGCAGAGCCTTGCTTGCTGTTTGGCTGTAGATGGAAATTTGTGTGACATAAATTTAGCTCTTTTGCCTTTCTGTGCAATTCCACAAATAGCTATAAAGGGTGGTGAACATTTATTTTGAGATTACAGACAAATATTAATAAGTGAGTGAACTTGCAATATGGAATTCAAGAATAATGGAGATTGACTGCACTTAATATCCATAATATTGCAGAGAAGAGATCAGTGAAAGGTTAAAAGTTTCTAGCAGCTGCTGTTAGCCAACAATGAGGTAATAAAGTTTTAGAAGAATAAAAGCAAAAAAATAAATAAAAGTCCTCTTGAAGGGCATTGCTCTGATCTGAAGGAGTGGGAATGATTAAGTTCTCAGAGGAGAGGGCAACTTCAAAGCCTACTTTTGTGGTTTGGATGGATCTGATCTAAGAGGCTTCAGATGACATTCAGGCTGCTGGTCTGGGTCACAAGGCTCTGTGACACTTTACCAGCATTCTGACTTTGGACCGGAGACTTAATCATTACGTCTGATTTACCTCATCTGTGAAGTGACTAAGCTCTTAGTAGCTTGCTGGTTGTATTAGAAGACCCAGTTTAACAGTGTACACCACAGTCTGAAACTGTCTGTGCCACAGAGTTAACCTCAGGAAAAGTCACTGTTGGTCCTGGGAGAGATAAAGCCTTCTCTTTCCCTTTCTCACAAACAACCAAGGTGTCCATAAAAAAAAAAAACTAATTCAATACCCTCCTTGATTTTGCTTTCACTTCTTTTAGTATCTGAGATTAATAAATCAGTTTATGACAATTTCTTAAATACTTCATTCCTTCATGGCCTGTCTCCTTATTATGCTCTAAAATACACTCTTAGTATGAGAAGTAGCAATACATATTTTATATTAATATGTTAATGTCTTTTCATTCCTAAAGTTATTAGATACCTGTGAAGCTGCTGTTTTAGCTGACCTTTTCTTCTTTCTAAAAGCTAGTTTCTTGATTTGTAGATTGCTTCATTTATCTTATTTTCCCCACTTTTCTGTCAATCGAATTACATAATCAAACACTATTTCGTGATTTTCTCATACTTTCTTCTGAAATGAGGAAAATATTCTTCTTCTCTATGCTGAGATTGGACGGGTCTTGTCCTTGTTCTAATGCACAGTACAGTGTTGTTTCAGTGATGATGTGCCAGTCACTGGCCAAGGTCTCAGTATCGTTGGGTTTCTGTCATCTGTTCATGTTTGGTCTCAGAAACAAAGGCAAGAGGAGCCAGCATGAGACCATCAATACACCTGACGTCCAACTAGTGCTAACTGACTGCAGATATACCGCCAACTCTAATGAGCTCACTTCAGTCCTTGATGCTTTCTCGTAGAGTTTAGATTTATTTCTTAGGCTCTCTTTTGCTCTTGATTCTTTTCCAAATTTATTCTTAGAAAAAAATAATTTTCGCTCTATAATGGACAATCTCAAGGACTGTATGTTTCTGTACACCTAAAGATGTACATATGCACATTATGAGTTGTGGTTCTATGAATTTTTATTATTTTATGAACATGAGTATTTGCCTGCATTTATATGTACCACTTGTGCCTAGTACCCCCAGAGGCCAGAAGAGAATGTTAGACCACTCCTAAGTGGAGTTACTGTTGGTTGTGAGCTGCCTGATGTAGATGACCAGGTCTTCTGCAAGAGCAGCAAGTACTCTTAACTGCTGAGCCTTTCCTTCTGCCCGGGTTGTGTATTTTACCACTAACCTTCACTTAGTATGCCTGCAATCAGGGCTACCGAGCCTTGCAAGGTGAATTAAGTGCTTACCCCCATTGAATACTGATAAGCATCTTAAAGATCACCACAGTGAAACACATAACAGCCACTACCTGCTTCCCTTTAGAAATGAATCTCAGAAATGAACATGAGCTTTGTTCTGTCTTCCTAGGGTCCACCACATCTTCCTGTTAGTAACTCATTGTTACCCATCAACCTTCATCTGTGGGGACACTTCCCGAAAGAGTCCTCTGCCAAACATCATGAATGAAAATCTTTTTGTTTGCTTTGTCTAAAACCCACTAAAGAGTGAGCACATATGATATTTGTCTTTCTGGATCTGTGTTGCCTCACTCAATATGATGCTTTCTAGATCCATCCATTGGTATGCAAATTTTAAGATGTTATTATTTTTCTGCTGTGTAGTACTCCATTGTGTAAAAGTAACACATTTTCATCATCCATCCTTCAGTAGAGGGGCATTTAGGTTGTTTTCAGATCCTGTCTATGACAAACAATGCTGCTATGAACATAGTTGAGTACATGTCCTTATGTATGATTGAGCATCCTTTGGGTGTATACCCAAAAGTGGTATTGCTGTGTCTTGAGGAAGGCTGTTTTACAATTTTCTGAGAAATCACCACACTGATATCCAAAGGGGCTGTACCAGTTTGCACTCCCACCAGAAATGGAGAAGTGTTCTCATTACCCCACAACCTCTCCAGCATAAGTTGTCATCAGTGCTTTTTATCTTGGCCATTCCTACAGTTGTAAGATGGAATCTCAGAGTTGTTTTG
>LOJH01018386.1:0-21418 GCA_001685095.1 Ellobius talpinus
TGAATACCCTGCCCATGCAGCCATAAATATACTCAATACACACATACAACCCATTTGAATACCCTGTCCATACAGCCATAAATACACTCAATACACACATACAACTCCTCTGAATATCCTGTTATACTGTCCCTACAGCCATAAATACACTCAGTACACACATATAACCCATCTGAATATCCTGTCCATACAGCCATAAATACACTCAATACACACATACAACCCCTCTGAATACCCTGTCCATACAGACATAAATACACTCAATACACACATACAACCCCTCTGAATACCCTGTCCATACAGCCATAAACACACTCAATACACACATACAACCCATCTGAATATCCTGTCCATACAACCATAAATACACTCAATTCATGCACTACCCCCACACACCTCAGGACCCTCCTTAAACACACCCCATAATCATACCTTATAAGCACACACTCATACACGCTGCAAACACGCATTCTTACAGACCCCATTCACGCGGGTGTATTCATACCAAAGCCCCTATCACAGAGACACATAATTTCATGACCTTCTTATGCCTAGGTAGATATTTCCCTTTCTAAATGGGAGGGGACTTCTCCTTGATCATTGCCATCTCTGACTGATTAACAGTGTGCACAAGATGAACAATCTGATTGATGTGTTTTGAACTGACTGCACCAAAATAATTTTTTTAATTTTTTTAAATAAAACCTTTCATTTAAACATGGAGCCCAGATTATATATACCTGCTTGTATTTTTAAATGCTACCTGAGTGAACCTTCTTGGAGCAGGCTCTATTTCTGAAGCCCACTTTTTTGGGACCTAAAATCCCCTAGATGACCCATTCAGAGCTAATGACTTCGGTACAGATATGACATAGATTGTGGTTGTTGGGATGATGTACGATAAACTCAAATACCAATATTCATCAGCACAGGACATGTACACATACCTTTTAAAAGCAGTCATTAATTAATGTGTTATTTTGTGCGTCCCGTAAACACTTCTTGGCAGCACAGGCACCAGTCTTAGTGGGCTGAACATCAGTGACACAGACACACTGTGGTCCCGATAATGTACAGAGTTTGCTTTTCTCAGGCTCTGCCCAGATTGAGAAGGTGAGACTGTTCTTATGTGCTGTGGGGTGACTTGATGTCAGCACCTGTCACCATAGGGGCCCCTTCCCGCAGGCTGGGTACAGCAAAGGGATCACACTACTCATAGGAGATTACTGCGTGGCAAGTGGGCTCAGAGATGCAAATAAACGACTGAATTTCATATTGTCTTGTACTATGAACAGGAAAAGAAAAAGACAAGGAGCAGGAGAGGTGAGTCAATGGTTGATTGCTGCTTGCTGCTCTCCCTGAGTACCGGAGTTTAGTTCTCAGCATTGATATCAAGAGGAGGCTCATGACTGCCTGTAACTCCTGGAGACTCAGTGTGCTCTTCAGTGTCTTTACCCACATGTACAACGCCTCCCAAAACAAAATTAAAAATTAAATATCAAAAAAGGATGAGTTTCTTGTACTTAAAAAGTGAGACAAATGTGATGTCCGCTCGTGAGACCTTTTTGATGATGGCACAGAAAGGAATTCTGACTTGCTTTCTGGGAAAGAGGCCTGGTTAAGGCTGAGGCTAATTAAAAACAATCCCCAAACATACTCTGAATCAGGATAAATTATAAGAAACAATGATTTATCTTATACTGATACAAAAATACCTTCTTTTGCTTAATATATTAATAGAGAAGATCTCTGTGCTGTGAGTTATAACCAACAAAATTATAGGAGAGTCTTGCTATCAGTGTCAAATAACTAACGTAATTTCTTTTCATCGAGACTAAGCTGAGAAACTACTGGCTTCTGTTTCCTCTCCAAAAAATCTAGGATGCTGTATTTTCTTAAGGGCACAGCTTTGGAGCATTGGGTTTTTTTTTTTTTTTAAAGCAGAATGTAGAACAATGAACTTGTGTATGCCGGTTTGAACAAAGTTGAGCGCTTCTTTTCTGTTTGTTTCCCTATTGTGGGCATAGCAGAACCTTTATAAAACCTGATACTTTGATAAATCCATCAACAAGACATGAATTCAAGGATTTTAAAAGCTTCTTCTGGTGGTAGAAACACCAGTCTTTGCTATGGACATATCTCAGGAAACAGTGCTGTATATTTTCTTTGATTTCTTTCTTTCTGTCTTCTCAAATTCACACTAGTTTTAACTGAAGCAGCAGAGTCTCAGAAAAATTATCCCACACCAACAGAAGCCGCTCTGAGCCTTCTTTTCCTTCACATGGAACTGATGAGGTTCATATGCCTGCCCTGGCTCAAAGTTCACCATACAGTCAAATGGGTGGCTCAAACAGTATCAGGTGTGTTAAAACCTTCTTCAAGATGGAATTCAGAAGCAACCTGTACCACTAGTGCATCTGTGAACCAGCAAAGGATTCTGATGGAGTGTTTATCCCCAGGTCCCCAGGCCAGCCAGTCAGCCGCACCGAGCAGAGACACACCTGACTGTTGTGCAACGTTTTACTATTCTGGCTTTTGGGGGAAGCCACTGGTTCCCAAATAAACCACACAGAGGCTTATTCTTAGTTATGAATGCCCAGTCTTAGCTTGGCTTGTTTTTTTTTGCCAGCTATTCTTAAATTATTCTAACTATCTTTTGCCTCTGGGCTTTTATCTTTCTCTATTTCTGTATACCTTCCTTTGCTTCTTTCTCCATAGCTTGCTGTGTAGCTAGGTGGCTGGCCCCTGAGGTCCTCCTCTCCTTGTTCGCTCATTGCGCATTGTTCTCCTCCTCTCAGATTTCTCCTCTTTATTCTCTCTGCCCGCCAGCCCCACCTATCCTTGCTCCTGCCTTGCTGCAGGCCGTTCATCTCTTTATTAGGACCATTAGGTGTTTTAGACAGGCACAGTAACACACCTCACAGAGTTAAACACACTCAGCATAAACAAAAGTCATACACCTGAAAATAATGTTCCCCAACATTTGCCCTCTTAATAAGTGTTCATGGTGAACAGAGGAATACAGACAAGTCAATAGGAAACTGCAGGATTCCTAACAGTAGGAGGGAAACTGGAGAGAAGGCAGAGAGAGTGGGTGGGGTAAATGGCTTTTACATGTCTCCTCAGGAAACACCAAATAAGATTTGATACCTTGTGAGTCTTAGAAGGTTGAGAATGAAACCCAAGAAAAGGGCCAGGCAAACTCACATGTGCCAAGCCCAAGTGTTGTCAGGGTATGCAAACAGGACAAGGGCTGTCAGCACTAAAAATATAATCAAAGGAAAAGTAAACGAAGCTCAGATTTAGAATCAAAACAAAGAACCATCAGTTTTCATAATGACTCTCTTGTTGCATTATTGACAATGTCCCAAAGCAAGGAACTGAGATGAGGCAGAAACTCATGTAAATCAACCTTTTTCATTCAAATCATTTCCTTTTAGTTCACAGGATTTAAAGGACTGTTTGGCAAAGGTGACATGATCTCTGCTTAAAGATCCACTTGACACCATCAACATCAACTAAATTAGCTGCAGCAACATCACCATCAAAACTACCAAAAGTTCCATCACCACCATATAACACAGTAACATCAACAACTAAACTCTTTATTAGGAACACCATCATCAACAAAAAACAGTTTTAAGCATCTGCACTCTTGTCAACAGCCACCAACCACCACATCACCAGTGTGTCATGTCAACACATCAATGACATCGTCAATGATATAAGAATTAATATCATTCCCATATCACCATTATCCCTGTGATGGCTAATCTCTTTTCTGTATGCTATTTTCCTATTATAAATAACATGTTATTGACCACATATATTGAATTATTTCTATATCCAATCATAGAATGACTATTCCAGACAAATACAAGAAGTTAAATAACATAATAACTCTGAGAAATTCATTGATTTGAGAAACACACAAGGCTACCAGTTGGGGTAAAATCATTGAGACTGTTACGCACAGAGATACAACGTCATCAACTTTTTCTTTGCTTTGTTTGCTTGTTTGTTTGTTTGTTTGTTGAGACAGGATTTCTGTGTAGCCCTGGCTGTCCTGAAACTCTGTAGACCAGGCTGGCCTAGAACTTAGATTCACCTGCTTCTGCCTCCAAGTGCTAGGATTATAGGATTAAAGTTATAAGCCATTATGTTCAGCTTCCATTAAATTGTTAATGTTAAAAAATAACTTAAAATGTGGCAAAGTACTTTGCTCATAAAAGAATAAAATTATTCTAACTTATATTTTTCTACACTGAAATATTTGTCATGAAAAGAGTTGATGGAAACACTGCCTATACGTGTCTCAACAAAATACATTCTCTTATTTTAAATTCTCAAATAGAAGTTAATTTATCTTTCTTGTAACAAAAGTATTTATTATGACTCATATAGGAAAATGCATTTTTTTTCAAAACTTCTTTTCTTTTCCTTTATTCTTTTCTCATATAATACATCCCCATAGCAGCCTCCCCTCTCTCCACTCCTCCCAGTCGTGTCCCCTCCTCCACACTACCATCTCCCCCAGATCTACTGCTCTTCTGTTTCTCTTCAGAAAAGAAGAGACCTCCCAAGGGTGTCAGCTGAACATGGCATAACAAGATAAGACTAGGTACAAACCCTCATATCAAAATTGAACAAGGCAACACAGTAGGTGGAAAAGGGTCCTAAGATCAGGCAAGAGAGTCAGAGACACCCCCTTTCTCACTGTTAGGAGTCCCACAAAAAGCCCAAGGTAAAGTACCACAACATATGTGTAGAGAACCTACCCAAAGCCTGTGCAGACTCTGTGATTGCTGTTTCAGTCTCTATAAGCCCCTATGAGCTCTGCTTAGTTGATTCTGTGGGCCATGTTCTCCTGGTATCCTTGACCCCTTTGGCTTCTATAATCCTCCCTCCCCTTTTCTAAGGGGTTTCCTGAGTTTTACATGATGTTTGGCTGTGGGTCTATGAATCTGCTCCCATCAGTGGCCAGAGGAAGCCTCTCTGAAGGCAACTGTGCTAGGTACCAATTTATGAGTATAGAAGAGAATCATTAGGAATCATTTCATTCTTTTTTTTCTGCCAGTCATGTTTTGTTCTACCCTAAGTCTCTGGGAAATCCAGCTTCTGGGTTCTGGCCACCCAGACAGTGTCAGACATGGGCTCCCTCCCCTGGTGTGGCCTTCAATATTAGTTGGCTACTCCCACAAGCCCTGAGCCACCATTGATCCTGCACATCTGACTGGCAGAACAGGTTGTGCGTTGAAGGTTTTGTGGCTGTGTTGGTGTGTTCCATTCCCACCATTGGAAGACTTGCCTGGTTACGGAAGACCATTCCATTACTTGGAGTCCTCACTAGGTCACCTTCATAAACTCCAGGAAGTTTACATGGTGCCAGGTTTCCACATTGCCTCCTAAATGCCTTCCGATTCTAATCATCTTTCCCAGCTATCTCTCTCTGTGCCCCCACTTGATCCCTCTTGTGCCCATCGTCACCCACCCCCAATCCACCTGCAAAATATATTCTATTTTCCTTTCCTAGTGATATTCATATGTCCCCTCGAGTCCTCCTTGTTACCTAGTCTATCTGGGTCTGTGGATTATAGCATGTTTACCCTTTATTTATAATTAATATCCACTTATAAAGTGAGTACATACCATATTTGTCTTTCTGGGTCTAGGTTACATCATTCAGGATGATCTTTTCTAATTATTATAATTTGCCTGCAAATATCATGATGTATTTTTAACAGTTGAATAATACTCCATTGAGTAATTGTACCACATTTTCTTTATCTATTCTTTGGTTAAGAGATATTCTGGCTATGTTTATTCCAGGTTCTGGCTATTATGAATAAAGCTGCTATGAACATGGTTGAGCAAGTGTCCTTGTGGTACAATTGAGTATCCTTTGGGTGTATGCCTAAGTGTGGTGTGGCTGAGTCTTGAGGTAGATAGACTGCTAATTTTCTGAGGAACCACCATACTGATTTCCATAGTGGCTATACAAGGTTGCACTCCCATCAGCAGTGGAGGAGTGTTCCCCTTGCTCCATATCCTCAATAGCATGAGCTGTCACTTGTGTTATTAATCTTAGCCATTCTGAAAGATGTAAGATGGAATTTCAAAGTAGTTTTGTTTTACATTTCCCTGATGGCTAAGGATGTTTGATATTTCTTTAAGTGTTTCTCAGTCATTTGAGTTTCATCTACAGTGAATTCTGTTTAGATATGTACCCCATTTTTAAATTAGAATATTTGATTTTTTGATGTCAAATTTCTTGAGTTCTTTATATATTTTGAATATAATCCTCTGTCAGACATGGAGCTGGTGAAAATCCCATTTTTTAGTTTGTCATTTCATCTATTGACAATGTCTTTGCCTTACAAAAGTATTTTTAGTCTCATGAGGTTCCATTTATTAATTGTTGCTCTTAGAACCTGTGATATCGGTGTTCTGTTCAGGAAGTTGTTGCCCATGTCAATGCATTCAGTGTTATTTCCCACTTTCTCTTCTATGAGGTTCAGTGTTTGTATCAGATTTTATGCTGAGGTCTTTGATCCACTTGGACTTTAGTTTGGTGAAGGGAGATAGATACAGATCTGTTTGCGCTAGCGAAAAATTTAAGTATTATATGGAATAGACATAGAGAGAGTGGACAACCTTGTCTTGTTCCTAATTTCAGTGGAACTACTTTGAGTTTTTCTCCATTTAATTTGATATTGGCTATAGACTTGCTGTAAACTGTTTTTATTATGTTTAGGTTTTCTCTCACATCTTTGATCTCTCCAAGACTTTTATCATGAAGGGGTGTTGAATTTTGGCTTTTTTTTGGCATTTAATGAGATGATCACATGGTTTTTTTCCCCCTAGTTTGTTTATATGGTGGACTACATTGGCTGATTTTCATATGTTAGACCATCCCTGTATCTCTGGAATGGAACCCACTTGATCATGGTGGATAATCTTTATTATATTCTCTTGGGCAAATAATTTGCTAAGTATTTTTGTGTCTATGTTCATAAGGGAAATTGGTCTGTAATTTTCTTTGGTGTATCTTTGTGTGGTTTGTGTGTCAAGGTGACTGTGGCCGTATAAAATGAAGTTGTTAATGTTCCTTCTGCTTCTATTTTGTAGAATAATTTGAGGAGTATTGATGTTAATTCTTCTTTGAAAATGTGGTAGAGTTCTGCACTAGAACAGATGGTTCTGGATCTCTTTTTGGTTGAAGGACTTTTAATGACTACTTATTTTTCTTTATAGGCTATATATAGGTATATAGAAGTTTTTATATGATTTTGATTTTGATTTGGTAAGTGGTATCTATTGAGAACATTATCATTTTCTTTTAGATTTTAAAATTTTGTGGAATACAGGTTTTTAAAGTAACACCTATTGAACCTTTGGGTTTTCTTGGTGTTTGTTGTTATGCCCCCTTTTTGTTTCTGATTTTGTTAATTTGGATATTCTCTCTGTTTTTCAGTTAGTTTGGATAAGGGTTTATCTATCTTGTTGATTTTCTCAAAGAAACAACTCATTGATTTATGATTCTTTGAATTGATCTTTGTTTCTATTTTATTTATTTCATCCCTTAGTTTGATGATTTCCTGCCATCTACTCCTCCTTGATGTGTTTAGCTTCTTATTCTAGAGCTTTCAGCTATACTGTTAAGTCATTAGTGTAAGATTTCTCCAGTTCCTTTATGTGGGCACTTAGCGTTATGAACTACCCTCCTAGCACTGCTTTCATTGTGTCCCATAATTTTGGGTATGTTGTATTTCATTTTCATTGAATTCTAAGGAGTTTTTAATTTCTTTCTTTATTTCTGCCTTGACCCAGCATTCAGTAGAGAGTTAGTTTCCATGAGTTTGTAGGCTTTCTGCTGTTGAAATTCAGTTTTAATTCATGATGGTCTGATAGGATACAGGTGGTCATTTCAGTTTTCTTGTATCTATTGAGACTTGCTTTGTGACCAAGTATATAGTCAGTTTTGGAGAAAGTTCTGTGAGATGCTGAAAAGAAGGTGTGTGTGTGTGTGTGTGTGTGTGTGTGTGTGTGTGTGTGTTTGGGTGAAATTTCCTGTAGATATTTTAGGTCCATTTGGTTTATGTCTGTTAATTTCAGTATTTTTCTATTTAGTTTTTATCTAAATGACCTGTCTATCTGTGATAGTGGAGAATTGAAGTCTCCCACTCTCAATATGTCAGGGTCTATGTATAATTTAAGATTTAGTATTGCTTCTTTTACAAATGTGGCTGCCCTTACATTTGTAACACCAACATAATCTTGGTGGATTTTTACTTTGATGACTATGAAGTGTCTTTCCCTGTCTCTTTTGATTAATTTTGGCTTGAAGTCTATTGTTTTAGACATTAGAATAGCTACAACAGCTTGCTTCTTAGGTCCATTTGCTTTGGAAATCTCTTTCCAATCCTTTACACTAAGGTAATGTCTTTCTTTGATGTTGAGGTATGTTTCTTGTATGTAGCAGAAGGCTGGGTTTTGTTTTCATATTTATTCTGTTAGTCTCTTTTTATTGGGGAATTGAGTCCATCAATATTGGAGGAGATCAATGACCAATGATTGTTAATTCCTGTTATTTTGTTTTTGGTAGTGATGGTAGTAGTGGTGATTGTGGTGGTGGTGGTGGTGGTTGTGCTTTTTCCATTCCCTTCTTTTGATTTTGCTGGAAAGATTTATATGATCTAAAAAGAAACCAGGGTTGATGGCTAATCTCAGTTGTGAACTAGATAAAATCTAGAATCACCTGAGAAATCAACCTATGGGTACACTTGGGGTTACTTTTATTAAATTAATTGAGGTGGAGAACCTGTCTGTTGTATAATATTTAACTATGTAAAGATGTGCTGCATTTGTTTTTATTGTGGAATATGTGTGTTACTACGTAAAGGTATGTTGCATTTGTTTAATTGTGTAAGGATGTGTTGCTGTTTTACCTTACCTGCCTAATGCACCTGATTGGTCTAATAAGAAGTTCAATGGCCAACAGCGAGGGATGCAGTATAGGTGGGACTCCTGGGCAGGGAGAGTCAGTAGGAGGAAGAAATTAGGCTCAAGGTAAGAAAGAGAAGAGATGCCAGGAATTGCCAGTGGCTGGCCAGGTAGATAGGGAGGAAGCAGGAGAGTAAGCATACAGAATGAAAGAAAGGTATAGAACCCTGAGACAAAACATAGATGAATAGAAACAGGTTAAATTAAGTTAAAAGAGCTAGTGGGACAAGCCTGTCTATTGTGGGTAGTATAGCTTGCTGGGCAGGAGATTCTAGAGTGTATAAATGATAAAGAGAACTGAGAACAAACAATTTCTTCCTTCTGCTTCCTGAAAGTGGCTACAATGTGCCCAGTTGCTTCAAGTTCCTTTAGACATGTCTCCCTCATCATGAAGAACTGTACCTTTAACCATGGGCCAAATAGTCTGTCTCACCTCTCTCTGTCTCTCTCTGTGTTTTGAGACAGCATTTCTTTGTGTAGTTCTGGTTGTGATGTAACTTACTATGTAGACCAAGTTGACATTGAACTAGAGAGCTGCCTGATTCTGCCTCCCTAGTGCTGGGATTAAAGGCACACACCACCACGCCCAGCAGCAGTTTCTCTTCTCAGAAGCAATTATTCTTCTCAGGTATTTTATCACAGCAACAGGAAAAGAAATTAAGACAATCAGCAACATACAACACCATCAACATTGCCACCAGTGTCATCATCATCATCATCATCAACAACAACAACAACAATATTGCCACCAGCAAAATCATCATCACTATCATCATCAACATTGCCACCAGCAACATCAGCAGAATCATCAACATCATCAACATTGTCACCCCATCAATAGCAGCAAAGGCAGCAACATCATCACTGCCAGTGTCATCATCACCAATGTCATCAATGCCAACATCACCAGCACCATCATTACTCTCAATATTATTACTCCCAAGACCTTCACCCCAAAGTTATCACTACCAATGTTAACAAAGCCAACATCATCACCACCAATCGCATTAGCATTAAAAGCCACTGACAATAGCATGAATGCCTCAGTCATCAAAAAAGCAGTACCATCAGTCACGAGATCATCAGAACCAAGCAGGATATCACCAACTGGACAGTCAGCATGATGATCAACATCATCAGACATAAAACAGTGTAGTCAACATAACCATCAATGCCATTATCAGAAAAATAATGCAACATGAACTTAGCAAAACCACAAACAAGAGCAAATATACATAACAAGGATCAACCTTCTCACTTTCAAAAATCATATTCACAATCACTGAACTACAGTTTTGTCAGATGAAGTACACATTAAGACAACGGCCTGAATAAGACACTTTTCAAACCAAACTAGTTTAAAAAAACAAATTCTTTTAGATGTAGTGATGACTTCAAAGTATGATCCATGGGATCCATAGAAGAACATAAATTGAGTTTCATTAAAATTAAAACTTCTTCTCTGAAAAAAATATTGTTAACAATAAAAAATATGGAGAGATAAGCTACACTTGGGGAATGTCTACTCTAGTGCTGTGAGAATATAATCGCCAAGCAGCTTAGGGGTGGAAATGGTTTATTTGGCTTACAGGTCAGAGCCCATCATCCAAGGAAGCCAGAGCAGTAACTAAAAGCAGTCACCTGGAGCCAGAAGCTGAAGTAGAGATTATGGGAGGGGGCTGGTTACTGGTTTTCTCCCTCTGGCTTGCTCGGCTACCTTTCTTATATAGCCAGGCCCACCTGCCCAGGAGTATTGGTATTGCCCATCATTCACTGGGCCTTCCTACATCAATTAGGAGTCAAGAAAATGCGCCACAGGCCAATCTGATGAAGGCAGTTCTTCAACTGAGGGTCCCTTGTCTTACATCCTTAACTCTGTATTAAGCAGCAAAACCTAACCATCAGAGGGAGACAATCTTGGCAAAAAAATATAGATGATAATGAACTAGTATCTAAAATATATAAATTACACTTAAACTCGACAACCAGAATGCATACCAATCTAATAAAAAAGTATCCCCCAAGCCTAAACAGACATCTGACTCAAGAAAATGCACAGATGGTGAATAACTGCATACATAGACCACATGTTTGGGGATTTTCAGATCAGAGCAGCAGTGAGCTGCCTCAGAACACCAGTAAGAATGGCTCAGACACAGAATGCCGGCTCAAGCACGGAACAGCCACAGCTCCCTCTCACGCTGGGAACGCACCATGTTACAGCCACGTTGGGAGAGCTGGCGGCATCATCCTAGTACGTGCATCCCCACCGCGTGATCCAGAAACCAGCTTCCCTGGTATTTTCCCAAGTGAACTGAAAACCTAGACCCACCCAAAAGCATATGTGTGCTTGTAGCGGCTTCACTCATAGTCGCCAGCCTTGGCAGCACCCAAAACACCCTTCTGTAAGTGAATAGATGGATAAACAACGGTCAAAGCTGACAACGGTGTTATTCGTGCCAGAGAGATATGGGCTATTAAGTCAAGGAACAGACATGCTGTGATTGCATTCTATTGTCTTGAGAAACATTCTGACTAAAAGCAACTAAGGGACAATTTTGTGTATTTCAACTTACAAGTTACAGTCCATCACTGAGGGAAGTCGGAGCAGGAACCCCAGCAGGAATTCGAAGCAGAAAATATGGAGTGAGGCTGCTTGCTGGTTCTCTCACAGACCTATGATCTGGTAACTGTTTTTAAACAGCTCAGAAGCACCTGCTCTAGCAAATGCTGCTGCCCACACCGGGCTGGGCCCTCCTACATGAATGAACAATCAAGACAATCATCCACAGACATGCCCACAGGTCAATCTCATCTGGATAATTCCTCCATTAGGATTCCCTTCTCAGGCGAGAGTTAAAGCTAAATAGGACAGGAATGGGAGAATATGAGTATGCTAATAAAAGAAAAGATCTGAATGGAGTCTAGGTTATATGTATGTTGCCAACTCTATGACATTCTATACAAGACAAAACTGGGGACAGTAAAGGGATCAGTGAATGTCAAGGAGTAGAGTCAGGAGGGATGATTGGTTGGAGTGTGGTGGGGTTTTAGGGCAGTGGAATCATTCTGAGCAATATTATAATGGCAGACATGCGACATATGCCAAAAGCTATAGACACTGAAACACAGGGATTAAACTCTAGTGCAAGCTACGGACTTAATAATATCCCCATGTTAGTTTCTCAGCTGGAATAACGCACTGCACTAATTCATGCTAACAGCAGTGGGAACTATGGGATGGAATGGGGGATGAGTGACAACTCCACTTTCTAGTCAATTTTTCTTGAAACCTAAAACTGCTCTAAAAATAAAGTTATTAATTAAAAATAAATAGCACATTCGGGATGTCAAAACGACCCTATTAATTTCCTCACATATCAGAATGCTGGAGTTGGAGGCGATGCCTCAAAATCATGCCATGGCTCTCTAATCCTCTGGTATGCTGCACACAAAACAAAGGAACAAATGCCAATGGTATTCACTCTCCCAAGGCTTAGTGACTTTATCACATATGTGCCGTAGGGTGATTCTACTGACATGTTTCACACCAAGGAGATGTTGTTTCTGATGTATGCAGAGAGGTTAAAGTAAAGTCTGATCCTTTGAGAGGCAATGCCTAGAGGGAGTCCTCTACCTGCAAAGGAGTCCTCAGGACTGTTATTTCTGGAGCTTCTGCTCTGCTTCATCCATCCTTCTCCTATGTCACTCTCTCATTGCATGTTTGGGGTCCCAACCTCATACAGCTTTCCAAGTTCATTGACCATTTTTCCCTTCCCAACAGAGAAGGCTGATATAAGCATGAACCTTGTGTCCTCCTTTGGTGAATACGGATTCTCACCTTTGCCCCCTGCTAGGTTTTATGACTTCAGCTTCACCCAGACCCTGGCAGCTGCTTCCTCTTCTTATCCTCCCAGATTTGCATTCTTCTACACTGGGAGGATGACAGCAATCTCCCTGTGTTGACTGCCCCCTCCCTCCTTCACCAGCTCCATCTTCTTGATTCCCTAGCTCTGTCCCCAACTCCTTCAGCAGAGGTCCCTCTCTACCCCTAGTGAGACTCATACACAGCACCATCTACCATCTTGCCCAAGATCATCCTAAGTCCACCGTGGCACACCATCTACCGGCTCTGAAGATTTTTTATGTTTGCACATTTGCAAATACTCATGCCGTTCCAGACAGTCCGGATATATGTCTGTCCAGCCTATGACTGTAGGGGTGTAAGATGGTACCCAACCACACCCATCCAGCAGAAGCCACACTTGGAATTTTGAATGTCAATGTGTTCCTGGGATGGGAAATGTGGTATCTCCCTCTCTCATGTTGCTCACAGTGGCAGCAAGCTGGGGCTCCCAGCCAGTTCTCTGTTCATGAGTGTGAACACTTGACACTGAAGGGTTTCAATGCTAAGCTGTGAAGTTTAGTGTATTATATCTATGTATGCTGTTGATGTGTTCTACTTCTTATGGGCTTCTCAGAGTGTGGCCTTGCTAGAAACTGAAAAGCACCTATAATTTTACCTTACTCAATCTCTATACCTATGATAAATTTTCTAGAAGAGTTCTCCCCTTCCTGGCCCTTATGATAGTTCCTGGTAATGGATAGTACTTTCCATCTCCTGGGTCCACCTATCACTACCTGGTTCATGGACCCTCAGCTCTCACATGGATGACCAGTAGAACATAGATGCCCACCAGTCTCTGCACAAACCTTGACCCTTCCATGTTCCACACATCCTACATGCATACCACCCTGTGAATTTCTACTTTAAAAAGGATGATTGGCTTCTCTCTACCTTCTAATGTCTTTAGAAAATTCTTATACTCTTTCCATGGTTTACACTCTGCTTGTCTGTGTGACTATCTGGATAGATGTAATTTAAACAGGCAATACACACTATATACAAAACAGACCCTTTAGATACTGACTGAGCCAGAATGTGAGAGAGAGGAGCTTCAAGAAAACAATCCAGAGACATGCAGTGTTCAGGGGCATGTCAGATATTGTGGCATGAAGATACAATACACACCCATCCTTTACTATTTGCCACAAAGGAAGGCAAACATGCCCCTTCTTACCCATCTTAACAGAAGGGGAAGTCTTTAGCTGGCGTAGGTTATGTCATGAAGGACACAAAGCCAAGGATGGACCCTTGTGGATTTACAGTAGGCAGTGAGCTCTCAGGCCAGATATCCAGGGCATCAAAGAAGATGAGGATGCATGATAAGATCTGTGGAAGGCACATAGATAACATCTCAGAGGACAGAAAGTTAGGGACTCCAAGACATGACCACCATGGACAACACCTCAGAGGACAGGAAGTGAGGGACTCCAGATCATGACCACCATGGATAACACTTCAGAGGACAGAAAGTGAGGGACTCCAGGTCCCATGACCCCCATGGATAACAGCTCAGAGGACAGGAAGTGAGGGACTCCAGGCTCCATGATTATCCACTTGAAGGCGTCTGCAGCTAGAGGACAGAACACATGGGGTGTGTTGCCTGGAACCTTCCACTAAAGGAGTCAATAATAGAGATGAAAGAGATATGCGTCATTCCATCTCCTGTGGCATCTCACTGAAATAGTCTATAGCAGAGAGGTACCATGATGCTCTGGGGAGCAAGAATATGCTCTTAGGTCTTGACTCTTCCATTCTATGTATGTGTCAGGCAGTTTCCACTTATGCATGGTAAGCACTGGACCCAGGCAGGCACGGGAACCAGGCAGGCACTGGAACCAGGCATTGTTTTGCCTGCAAACCTCTCCAGTGGCTTTAGAACTAATACTATTGAGTCCTGGCTGCTCTCCTCAAACTCACTGGTGGCCAGTCCTTTCAACTACTGAGCACTGGATCAGGTGTTTGGAGGTAGGTTTGAAAGAAGAATTTCTGGAGCTAGCATCAAGATTCCGTATTGAACAACAATGTATATCACACTTAATACAAAATCAAATGCAAAATTCCCCCTTTGTCACATACAGTTAGGAATTTACAAGTAGACAAGACTTTGATTGTTTTCTTGACATCTCCTCTGGTAGCCTCCATCCCAACTCCCCAGTATCAGTCTAGAACCCTGGTGAAGATATACCATGGTGACAGTGACAGGGCTTCCTGCTTCCTCATCCTGGGAGAGAGAACAGTCCACATGAGGCCCCAAATATTTTGGGATGTCTAGATGGTACCACATCTGATCTATGATATGGAAGGAAAAAACATGATGGTATGAGACTATTCAGGGCTTGGATCAGGAGTGGGAAACCTGGTCCTACAGAAGGCTGAGCTGTCAAAAGGTAAGACCAACTGGTAGACCACACACAACTAGGTGCCACATAGTTCTCCTCTGTCTAGAAGAGAGATGCGCCTAGATTCACATATTGACTAATCTTCATCTTAGAAGGAACAATGGAAATATGCCAGAGTATGCAACAGAATCCCAGGGTGACCACAGAAGCACTCATGTGACTTGATAGAGAGCTTACCAGTAGACTCAGGAGAATAGACACCCATCAGCAGGTGATGTCCAGACAGGGTACCATTCCCAAGCTTCACGTCAGCAAATAAACTCATAGACGGTGCTCGGCAACATGGATGACTGGGCAAGGGCAGTGAAAATCACCCTGAGATACCGCTATCTTCCTAACATGGTGGCTCCACACAGCAAATGCTGACCTGAGCAAAGTGGGTGTGATGTGGCTGTCATCTGCCATGCTGCTGGAACTCTAACACAGCTCAACCAATGTGGAAAAGAGTCTGAAGCTTGACGTGGATATAAAGCCTTGACCGTGCTGGGCTGTGTCTGAACTCTGCACCGCCCCATGCTTCAGGCTTCGAGCCTCTCCTCACACCTCTTTTGACTACAGTGATCTTTCCGCTAGTTGTCCTTTCAAGTCAACCCAAGCACTGTGCACAGTTCCCATGAGATGGGTGGGACAGAATGCACTGTTACAACAATCCCTGTCATCTTCTAAGGAACCCCAAATGAGAATGGTCCCCAAGGTACATATGTTTGAACACTTATCCCCCAGTTGGTAGATCTGTTTTGGATAGATAAGTGAATGTGGCCCTGTTAGAGGAGGTGTGTCATTGGGGCCATGCTTTGAGGTTTCAAAAGACCTGTGTCGTTCCCAGTGTCTCTCTCTGCTTCCGACTTATGGATCAAGCTATGAGCTCTCAGCCGCTCCTGGCACCATGCCTTTGTTCTTCCATCATGGACTCTAACCCTCTGAAACTTATGGCAATTAAACACTTTCTTACATAAGTTGTCTTGATCATGGTATCTAATCACGGCAGAAGAAAAGTAGTCAAGACAGGCATTAAAGTATAGTTACTCGGTTTCTTTAGAACATGTACTTTGTGGGGATTGGGTGTGAAAGTGAGTGTGTCATACATCTCTCTCTGCCCCTGCCTCCTGATAGTTTGGACTTAAATCTATGAAATGAATGAATCAGAGTAGGACACTAAGGAGGAAGAGGTGATACATTTGGTTTGTCAATCAAAATCTGAAGCTATCTGGAATATTTAAGAAGTTCTCCCAAGAAAGCGTCGAAGAAAATGACCTTAGAAAAACTCAAAATGAGTACAGGTTTCCTGCTTTTATATTTGCAAGCATGTGTGTTTTTTGTGTGTATCTGTATGTTTGCCCATGTCTGTCTACATGTGTGTGCCCATGTCCTCATGTGTGGGAGCATAGTATGGAGAACAGAAGTTGATGTCAGGTACCTTCCTCTATCACTCTCCCTCTTTACAAAGAGCCTCTTGCTGAGCCAAAAGTTCACTAGTTCATTTAGTCTGGCAAGACACCTTGTTCTGGGGAGCCCCTATCTTACCTTTCAAACATTGGGCACAACCACCTCTCCTTCCAGAGAGGGAGGAGAGAAAACTCAGATCAGGGGATAATGTTGTGATGGTTGGTGCCCTTGCACCTACTTACTTGTTTCTTGGTTACATCTCTCTTATCGTAAAGATGACACCGTTTTTGGTTTTTTAGTTTTAAAAATAAACCTAAATAACTTGTGTACAAGTTTTATTGGTTGGTTGACAACAAGAATTACTAATTACTGACAAATATGATGAATCTGGTCACAGCTTTGTGTTTCACTTCAGAAATAAATAACTAAAAGCTCACCAAGTCTATTAAACTGAGATCATATTTAAAAAATTTCAAGCTGGTTATTCCTAAAAATCAAGGGTGGATTTGCTCAATTTACAGTTTCTTCCCATGTAATAACTTTTATATTAAGTCTCCTACAACTTCAAGATGGATGCTAAAAATTAATCTTTTAAGTGTGGAGCAGACCACACTGAGTTCTCCTCAATATTCCTTCTAATCGCTGTTCTTTCAGCCTGAGTTATTTCCTATCTCATTACTTGCTCCTTGGTTCATAATTCCCTCATTTGCATTAGGTTCTTTTCTTTTCACATCCATTTTCCCCTTCTTTCCCGCAATTGTTTACAACATACAAGACATACTCTAACAAAAAGTGCAGCTCACATCCTGCAGATTCTAGATAGCAGGTAGCCTGGGAAAAGATGACCACCATGGGCATAAGTGACTAACAGAGAAACACAGAATAGCACAGGACACAGAGGAGAAACCTACTCAGTTAGCAGAGCTCGAGAATCCTAGATGCTGCCACAAACTCAGAAGCTATACTGCTGTGACTCAGGGCAGAGTCAGCATCACCTGGAGTGTCCAAACAGAGCCATCAGTGGCGAGGTGTGAAACTTGGTGATGGACCAGGGAAGTCCTGAAGCAAGGCCACTGTGTCTCACGCTGGGGCCCGGTGACCCTCGTAGAACTGCGCCGTTTGTATTACCTTGTTCACTAAGTACCATTTCCTTACATACATAGCAACCTGAGCGCAGCCCAGACCTCAGCAAAGGTGAACAGTGGGGCTGGAGGAATGTCTGAGCAATTGAAGGGCTTGCCACATATCATACCATAGGGAGATGGCCACTGTCTGTAATCAGAAAAAAGACAGAGGAATCCAAGGAGCAACCAGGCTCGCTAGACTAGCTCTCCAGGCAAGTTCTGGGTTCAGTTGAGAGGCCCTATCGCAATGACTAAGGTGGAAAGAGATCTAGGAAGCCTCTCAGGTCAGTCTCAAGTTCACACAGATATGCATGTGGACCCCCAAAAACACATATGCATACCCACACACGTGAACACATACATGTACATACCACACACCCACACACATGAGATAACAGGTGAATGCTAGTCTGTCTCTGTACTACGTCAACAGAACTTAATCTTACTAAAATTATTCACATTTTGCTTGTTTTTCTCTATTAAGTAGATTTGTTCCTGAAAGTCAATAGCAAACCTTTCATAAAATACACAAGAAGTTACAGTAATAGATATTTAGCATGATATTAGCTATTTCTGTGTATATGGGCATGAGTGTTCACGTGGGCGCGTGTGCACATGTGTGTGGATAGGTATGGAGGCATGGGGGATAGAAACAACGTAGGGCATCCCTCCTCAGATCTGTGTTGTTTATTTGAGATAGCCTCTCTCACTACAAACTAGGGCTCTCTAGTTCCCGAGGAATCTGCCTGTCTCTTTGCCTTCTCCAGCACTGGGATTAAAAACACATGCTAGCAACCCCAGCCTTTTCTGTGATCACTGTGGATGTGGACTGAGCTCAGGTCCTTGTGGAGCACACTTTTCCCAACCGAGCCAACTTCTCAGACCCTTCTGTGATTCTCAAGACACATGTTCTCATTCGGTGACCTCTAAATCAGAAGACAGACAAGAGAGGGAGGCTGAACAGGCTTTTTCACAACTAGACATAGAGGCGGAGATATTAGTGGCCTCTTAGTTTGCCCAGTAAGAAGGGCTGGCATAGAGGGATAAGTCTCCTGCCAAAGCACAGGGTACATTACCCCATCTCCAAGAACCTCTTTTGTGGTAGCCCAGGCTTGGGAAGCTGACTATGTTCAAGCGGGATCAACCAGATTGTTAACGCGGAGCACGGCACTCATCAAGGGGGAATTCTTCCTGAACTGGGGATGAGAACTGTAAGAAATTACAAAGCACCAGGGCAGCTTCCTTCAGACCAGGGGCCCCTGCAAGGCAGAACACAGCAAAGAGGTGGAAAGCTGGTCAATGACAGATGCTCTTTGGCTTGGTCTTGGAGCTTAGGGGGCTCTGTGGGTCAGCCTGTGACAGCAGCATTCTTCTCCATCACCAGCACACCTGTGAGGGCACAGAATGCTCGATGGCCTCCCTGCCTGTCAGGGAGAGGATCTATTGATGCACAGACAGCCTGTGGGAGGAGGAGATGCTGAAGCTGCAGTTTGAAGACCATTTCCATAACTTCTGAGAGAACTGGCAGGTCGGAAATGAGTCGATAGTTCAGATAGATTGTCAGGTAATAAGGAAAGTCGTTAGAACAGGGGAATGATGGCAGCCGCTTTAAATTGAGCAGGAATCCAGCCAGATATCACAGTGCAGAGCTGTGCTGCTTGCTGAAACACAAACCCAACTTCTGTACCTTCTGGAAGGAGTCACATGAGCCCGGAGTTCAAACAACAGGCTGGCAGCTGCTGCTCCCAAATTGCCTTCATCTCTTATGTGGCACTTGACTTCGGGTACTTGCAACGAAGTCAAGAAAAACAGACGGACTTCCTGTTCAGAAAGCCACCATTCTGAAGGAAAAAAATAGACCAGCGGCTGGGGCTCAAGAGCTTCAATTACACGTATGAATTGAACTGGAAACAAACATATCAAGAAATTAAGGAATACAAACGACTGTGCACCGTTCACCCCATTTGACCAATGACTGTGCTGTTGCACACACTCATTTTCCTAGTTATTTGGTTCCTTGAGTCTCATGTTCTCTCCAGCTCAGATACTAAAGGCTCCTAACAGTCTAGAGAATGGAAAGGATCCGATGTCTCTCATCAGACTGGCCGTGTGCATTTCCACCTAGGAGGTCTCCGAAGACATTCCTAGAAATGACACCAGAACACTGAAAGAGCTGAGTGATCTCTCCCCAAGCTATAGGAGTCTCATGACTTAGGGTGGCTACTAAGGCATCCACACATCACACAGGCTACTGGCAGGTGAGCTGGCCTGTGTGAAGCCAAACCAGAGACATTAATGTAGATATCTAAAGCAAATGCTAGGTGGGCTTTCTCCCGCTCTGATGCTTTGCTATGGCTCTCTCTTTCCCCACAAGTCCCAGGTCAAAGGGACACCCCTTCCCATGTACAGCTCCCCCTCTGTCTTTCCCCACCCACACTCTATTGATCTGCCTTGCATTTAGTGCCTTCATTTTATATTCCATTATGGCTGGCTGCCCATGCAGGCTTCACCAAGTGAATTACAGGCACGGACTATATCTCGTTTATTTGATATCGTTTGTGCACATAATCACTGGCTCAGCCTCTTCTCAGCACATAGGTTGGGGACATTTAAAGGGTGCAACAGCAGGTGTGTGACAGATGTGGAGTGGGAAGAACGGAGGTATTTGCCTGGGGCAAAGTCTTCAGACATGCAAGCGCACCAAGAAGCCATACCTAAACCCTAAGAGGTCCCGTGACTTAGGATCACTCGCAACTGCTACTAATGGCTAAGCTGAAAATCAGCGCAGCATCCAAAACCTTGGTGAAAGGTCTGTCTGCAAGGTTGGTATCAAGGACTATCACAAACATGTGGCTGTCAATTATTTCATGTCTTCTTCAGAGGAGTTCCTTCTGAGAAACCTGAGCCCCTCTTAGCTTTCAGGATAATTCTGCATTGGTCACTTGAGATACTTCTTTGTCTTTTCCTGGTGTTCTCAGTACTCATGTCTTATATTACACTAAAATTTCCAGCTGTGTAGCAAAAACATCAGTATCAATAAGGGACATGATACTTCTAGGTCCCCACATGTCCACTCCCCAAGGTCTGCCCATTTGTGTCGTTATTTGTCTCTGGTTCTGTGATTTATCCAGGTCCTCTGGAAATGAATCCTGTAGTGTGTCCCCATTCTTCCTTCCTCTTTGTGTCATCCCTCAGCTCAGGATGTCACAGAGAGACAAGCTCTTTTCCATGCTCCTTTACTGCATGCAAACCGCCGTGTCTGCTCCATTCTTCTGTTTATTCCTGGTTGGATCGGAATCATTGCTCAACTTGGGTCTCTCACAAAGACTTATTATCAATAAGGTTTTCAGAATAATCTTCCCGAGGCTCAGTGTTCTTTGCCCAGTGTCTACAACAGCTTTCAGGATAACTTCAATTCTTTTTCTTAACGTTCTGTGAAGTCTAGGAGAGGGTCCTCCCATTTCCCTCATTTTTTTAACACTCCACTCCCTTTCTCAGTCCCATCCAGTTTACCCACCCCAGTATATCTCAGTATGAAGTCAATATTGGTGTGAGAGAATTGTCTGTATTCTGTCAATCATGTTTTAAATAAACACTGA
>LOJH01018387.1:3363-15017 GCA_001685095.1 Ellobius talpinus
TGCCTCTGCCTCCTGAGTGCTGGGATTAAAGGTGTGCACCACCACTGCCTGGCATAATTACTATTTTCACATGGGTTCTGGGGACTGAACTCAGCTTGTCAGGCTTGGGTGGCAAATGCTTTTACCCTCTGAGCCATCCCAGAGGGCAACACCCCTTCTTTCCTTTTGTGTTCTGTCTTTGAGACTGAGTCTTGCTGCATAGGTCAAACTGCCCTCTAACTTCTTCACCCACTGAACCACATTTCCAACTCTGAAAGTAGAATTTCTTCACTCCACAAAGCTTTTTGTTGTGTTTTAATTTGGAAATAATTTCCAACTTAAAAAAAATTTGCACAAGTCACAACTGCAAGCTCCCCTCCCCCAATGGCCTTGACCACATACCCCTCACTTGAGCACAAGGCAGTGCAGCTGAGGAAGGGAGTCACCCCAAGCTGCTCCCACCACCAGCATCACTTTGACCTCCTAAGTCCCTTCTCATGTCCCCATCTGTTCCAGGTAGGGTCCCCCTGCTCCTTAGCCTTCTCTGTCTCCTTAGTGTCCTCTCTCTGGGACACTTCTTTAACTTTTCCTAGATTTTCCCGTCTTCCAACGCTGGGTGGAATGTTCCTCAGTGTAGGCTTAGCGGTTTTTGTTCTGTGGTTGGAATCCCTCCATCTTTACCTCCAGCCCCTGCCCTGGTAGTAGGTGTTGCCCAGTGCTAACTTCTGAGTCAAGCAGTCGATATCCTCTTAAGACTCACTGCTCCATCTGCTTGCAAAAGAGAGGTTGACTATGGTCATTCTCCCATCGAAGAAGGGTTTGGGGAGGGTCTCAGGACCCTCACGTCAGAGTCCGTCCTCTTCTCCAGATACTGGTATGCAACTCTGACCCAATTTGCATATGACTTAGAGTTCAAAGGCCAGGAAAGCAAGGCTGGGCAGGCACTCCATCAGGTGACTCTGCTGGGTGAAGAATTTCTAGTGCAGCTGCCTTGGGGTCACCCACGCTTGTGCCACCTACCCCTCATCAATGCTCTGTAAGTGAGCCTAACAAACTCATTGCTTCCCCAGCAGCACTTTGGTGGAACTGAACTTTGATTTGTCACTGGAACTTTAGAAGGGCATGTTGCTGCCCAGTCCTTTCTACCAGGGAGAAATTTTTCAAAACAATAATATTGGGGGTAAGCTGTGTCTACAGATGGTACCCCAAGTCACCCATGATGGTAGTGTTTACTAGTATCTTAGCTAGGGACTTCTTCCTCTCTCTCTTTCCCTCCCTTTATAGTGTGTGTGTGTGTGTGTGTGTGTGTGTGTGTGTGTGTGTAAGCAAGGGTCAACTTCAGGCATCTTTTTTGGGGAGAGGTGCTTGGTTGTCTTTTCTAGGTGTGCACGGCAACTTTGATACAGTCCAGACCAAGTTCACTTTAATCACTAGCAGCCTGTGAGGACATGCCACCTGCACTCACCACCTTTCCTTTTGAGACAGGGTCTCTCACTAAACCTGGAGCTCTCTGATGATTGGGTTAGGCTGCTGGTCAGTAAACACCCAGCAACACTCCTGTCTCTAGAACCCCTGCACCAGATTAGCCATACACCACCACACTATGCCTTCAAAAAAAACCACAAGTTTTTGTATATTTTAATGTGTATGTGCCTGAGTGTGTGTATATGCACCACGTAGGGCAAGAGCCCAGGGACATCAGAAGAGGGTGCTGGGTTCCCTGGAATTGAAGTTTGTGAGCCACTCGGAGCTCCTGGAAACTGAACTCAGGTCCTCTGCAAGGGCAGAAAATGCTCGTAACTGCTGAACAATCTGTCCATGCCCAACCCTAAGGTTTTCTGTGTGGGTTCCGGGGATGGAACTCAGGTCTCTTGCTTGCATAGCAAGCATTTTATCGACTGAACCATCTTTCCAACAGTTTTTTTTTGTTGTTTTTTTGTTTGTTTGTTTTTGTTTTTTTTTTTAAGGCAGGGTCATCTGTAGCACAAGATGGATTTGAACTGGCTAAGTATTTGGAGCTGGCTTCAAACTCCTGATCCTCTGGGCTCCATCTCCCAAGTGCTGGAATTGTAGGCACCATTGCACTTGGTTCTATGTTTCCTCTTGCAGTCAATAGCTATTTTGGGCTGATATTTCGAGGCCACATGCATGCCCCATTTCCTGGAAGCCTGTCACCCTTGCTGGCCTCGGTGGACACATCCCAACTGCAACAGCCATTGTCTCTGCTATGAGCTCCTGCTTGTTTGTTTAACAGTATTTGAGGCAGACTCTTGCTCTGTAGCCCAGGCTACACACTCCTCGTGTCTCAGTGCTGAAATTTCAGGTGTTTGTCGTCAGACCCAGTGGCCTGGGATGGTTCTGCGCCCCAGCCTGACACTAGACCCTGGGTGAAACAGTGGCCCCAGCTGTGGGCAGCACTTTCAGAAACTCAACCAAACAAAGAGCGGCCTCCCGCATGCTACAGCAGCCCTCATTTCAACCACCCCAGAGACAACAAGGAGCCGGTGACCCTTTCTTCAAGCTCCAAAGAAAAGCCAAGCAAGCCCACAAAGACCGGGTATGAAAGGTTTCTGCAGCCACGGCACTTCCTTTGAGGTCGGCTGGGGCTCACGTTGGGGCTGAGAAAGCAGCTCGCCTGGGCCAGACCCTTTCTCTGGCCCACTGTCCCAGGCAGGACCCATCCATCAGGCCACAGTGGGGTGACCTAGTGCAGTCCTAGGGAGATGTTCAAAGGGACACTTCGCCTGGCGACTATGTGCCAATCAGAGGTCTATCCCCTATGGACTGTCCCTTTGAGCTCTGGGGGTGCTGAATGGAGAAGGCTGTACCAAGCATGAAAACTCAGCGCATCAGCTGCCCCCAGTCTCCTGGGTGGGGAGGTCAAGACACCAGACCCCCCTCTCCCCATGCTACTGTGGCCAGGGGCTCCCCGGCTGCCCCACTCAGGATACAGGTAGACTCAGACCTTTGAGAGCTGCAGAGCTGAACTAGGAAGAGCCAGGTGGCTGGGGGTACCTTTGAGTCCCTACCTGTCTGCATGCTCTTGGCTGGGCCTCTGTGTAGGCCTTCTCTTCTCTTGGGTTCCCACACCTCAGAAGCCACCCAGCCTTATGTGGCCAGACTCTGACAAAGGCAGCTTTGCTCTCTTTCTGTTCACAGGAAATGTCACTGTCTCCTCATGTCACAGATGGGAAAAGGGACAGCAGGTGACAGAACTGAAGCCATCACAGTGTGCAGGCACCAGCATTTACTCTCTCAAGTTGTCCTAAAGCTGCTGAGACAGCATCTGTCTCAAGACTACCAACCACGCCAGGAGGTCAGCATCCTGCCGGGCCCTCTGTAGAAGGCAAGGGGCCTTCTGGGGATTCACTCCCTGCTATCTGCACGGTGGAACTTTGTGTGTCTCAGGTAGGTTCATTTGGTTCCTCTTAGGTCCCCACTAGGAATGTCCCAATAGGTTGCCAGGACAAGATAACCTCCTATTCTACAGAATATGGTTCAAGCATTCTATGCCATGCAATGCGATAATAGCAGTGACTTCCCTTTCTAGTAGAAGACCTCAGAGACCAGGGCTGGAAAAAGACAGGGTTCTTCTCCCGTCTTCCAGAGAAGGAATAGAGACATCACCAAAGGCCACACAGCAAGTTTGCTCTCTGTAGCTGTGATAAACACCAAGATCAAAAATAACTCCGAGGTTACAATCCACATCCAGGGAAGTCAGGACAGATACTTGAAGAAGGAACCAGGACGTAGGAGCTTATGCAGAGGCCATGGAGGAGTGCTGCTTACTGGCTTTCTCTCTATGGCTTGCTCAGTCTGCTTTGTTCTGACACCCAGGACCACCAGCCTGGGGATTTTACCTCCCACAGAGGGCTGGGTTCTCCTACATTAATCATTAATCAAGAAAATGCTCCACAGACTTTTCTACAGACCAACCGGGATCCTCAGCTGAAGTTCTCTCCTTCCAGGTGTGGCGAGTTGGTGCCTGAGGCTAATTACGACTGGAGAGTTGCCATGACACCGCATGGTCAGAGGTTGTATGGGATGCCTCTGGACCTGCGGCTGATGAGGCCTCTTGAGAAAGATGATGTTTTCACTCACAGGACAAGAGTGTAATGGTGGGAATCTTGCTGGCTGAAGGGCAGAGCAGAGGAGGTGGGACTACGGCAGACACATGTAGTCCAGGGCACTTTGGGGGTGCCACAGAGCTCAGGCAAGAGGGTTATGATTAGAGGCCAGCCTGGGTTCGGTAGCAAGACCCTACCAAAGCAAATACCCTTAAGTGTCAATCACTGGCCATTTCTCCATTCAGGCCTGGGGTGTGTGTGTTTTAAGGTCGTGGGGTCTGGATGGTTGGGTTCCATGGTGGTCTTCCTTCCCACCACTAGTGGTGTCACCTGACCCAGGGTCACTTGTGGCCCTGGATATCTGCCATTAGGGGCTCTAGTGGCCTTGCATGTGAATGGGGAACAGGAGAAGCTGGATGAGGGGAGCCTCGAGAGGAGTGAGCTGGGCCCGCTACCTCTTTTTCTTTCCTAGGGCTGTCCCTATCTCTCAGGGGAAGGTCTGTGACTTGTGACAGACCTTCAGGAAGACACCCCAAGTGCTGGGTGATGAGGGATGGCAAGGGCCCACACAGTGCTGGGACAGAGGCAGGATGGGCGGCAAGCTGACAATGGAGCTAACCGACTAGGCCAACTCCCTGACCTAGTCAGTCCGCCCTGAGTTAGCTGCTACACAGTCCTATGTAATACACCAGCCAAACACAGAGCTCAGACAGCTGTGTGCAGAGTGCGCTCTCCCGAGGGGGCTTCTGAGGCATGCTGGGTACCATCATCTTCTCTAGCAGCAGTCATGAGTCACATCATCACTGTCATCCTACCATCTTCCTCAGGGTTCATCGCACCCAGGCTCCTGATGGAATACGAGAATGTAGCTGGGGTCCTGAGCTAGCAGCCTTCCTAGGGGCAAGATCCAGACATTTGAGACTCTGCAGTCCTTCTGTGGTCAGTGGGAGATGCCTATAGCATGGCTCTCCTGCCTCAGAAGCCAGGTGCTCAGGAAAGAATTCAGGGTGGGTGAGCACTGGCCCCTGTCTTTGGATGTCTTTAAGGCTGGGACTTCTCACGGGAAAAGCACCATTCTGTCTTCTCGAAAGGCTGGAGTTGGGACTGAGATGTGGCCTTGAGGTTCCATGGGAATCATCTATTTGTCTTCTACCTGGGCAAGACAAGGATGATTGACATGGGTGGCTATGTCTTCCTGGATGACCAAAGTCCCCTTGTTTGGGACCAATGAGATGGCTCAGTGACTGAAGGTGGCTTGCAGCTAAGCCCAGCCACCTGAGTTTGATCCTCCAGACACACATGGTGGAAGGAGAGAGTCAACACTCACAAGTTGTCCGCTGATGCCTACATGTGTGCTATTCAGTGTGCTCCCCTCCAGGAAATAAACACAATCAAGATTTTCTGAGAGAAAAATGTATCCCTGCTAATTGTCACATCAAACGATCAGGGCCTTTCCTGTGGCAGTCCTCAACTTACCCTGAGCAAGTGTTCTTATTGCAGGCCACCGTTAGCCCTCTCCATCTGGTGGACTGTGACTCCAGGACTATTTCTGCAGACTGTGACTCCAGGACTATTTCTGCAGTGAGCTGAGAACAGGAAGGTCATGGGCCTCTTCTACCTTGCTGTGAGCCCCCTGTGCTAGCTGTGTGAGACTACCCTTGTTTCCATTCTCATGCTGCCTGGGTGCAGAGGGGATGTCCCTTCCCTGTGGCCACACTGTGGGACTCCTGCCAGTTCCAATAAGAACCACATGCAAGGGGTCACCTGCCTCTGAGCCCCCAAAGAGGCCACCTGAATCCTTTACCCACTATTTAAAGTTTATTTTTGTTGTATTGCGTGGGGATTTCTCCTGCATGTATGTCTGTGCATCAAGCATGGGCAGTGTGCTCCGAGGCCAGAAGTGTGAGATCCCCTGCGACTGAAGTCAAAGATGGTTGTGATCATACGGGTGCTGGGAAGTGAACCCAGGGTCTTCTGGAAGAGCAGCTCATGCTCTTGAGTGCTGAGCCTTCCCTCCAGCCCCTTTGTTCACTTTCTAAGCGAGGCGACCAGTCTTGTGGCTCCTGAGATTGGGTTTCTTACAGACCTGGAATTCTCCTCAGTGTGGTTTTCATGGGAAGTCTGGTTATGATCTTGCCAGTCATTATTAGCCCAGGCCAGCTTTGGTGAGACTGGAAGAGAGACGGTAGATCACCCAGAAGGCCTTGGTCTCTGGTGCCTCAGTGTCCCCACTACAGTATGGACACAGCAGTGACTGCGTCATCTCCTGCAGCTGAGGAGCCACTGATGTGAAGGGCACCCCTGGTCACTAAGACCCAGTACTCAGTATGAGACACTGTGATCCCACAAAACACATGTGGTAAGCCCAGGGACTCTTATCATAGCACTTATGATAGGCTTATCCATGGTGACAAATGTCACTTCTGTAGATGTGCAGGACAGCACAAGGCCCACCGCAGTCACACGTAGGCACACAACAGGCCTTTATTCCACAAACACCTAATGTGCCATAAATACATACAATTTTTTTTGTCGATCAAACACGAATAGTGGAAAAAGGTTAAAAAAACAACAACAGCAACAAATCCCAACCGACCAGCCAATTTAACAAACAAAAAATTTCAAACTAGCCACTGCATTTTTTGCCTCCCCTAATTTCACTTTTCTTTTTGATGATGCATGCCTGAGACAGGCCAGAGGTCAGGTTGCCAGGCCTTTTTCTGGATTGCTCCTCAGAGGTCAAAAACTTAATTAATTAGGGCTTAGAAAACGACTCAGGTGTTAAGAGCACTGGCTGCTTCTCCAAATGATCTGAGTTCAATTCCCAGCACCCACATGGTGACTCAGGAGGACCCTCTGTAACTTCAGCTCCAAAGGATTCAATGCCCTCTTCTGGTCTCCCCAGACACTGCATGCATATGGTACACAGACATCCATACAGGCAACATACAGACGTGCATACACACACACACACACACACACACACTAATGAATGCATTTTTTAAAAAGGAAGAGGTAAAAAGACAAATAGAAAATAAAGAGCAAGATTCTTACATTGTTTGGCCCAGGTTAAGGAGCTGCTGCAGGGCTGTGGTCTTGCCACACCCACGTGGAGGATGGAGATGCAGGATTACAGGATGAGTACAACGGTTATCCGGCTCCACAGTCATTCGGAGGCCATCAAAACAGACTGCTGCGTGCTGCACCTTGCCTCCCTGGGCCTCAGTCTTTCTGTGTCAGGATCCTTCTGATGCTGTGTGATGACGGGCTGGTTACTCAGCCTTTCTGTGTTGAATTTGAATGTTAGAGGCTAATGCAGTGGTTACAGGACTGAGGTAGTTAGGACTGTGGAGAATTCAGTGCCTCTGGGTCCTGTTCCCGATGGCCCGCGTGCCAGAGTAGTGAGTGGGGTGTGTGAGGGAATGAGAAGAGGCCGCGTTGTCCCCAGACGCATGAGTGAGCTCAGATCCACTGATAGCACTCCACGGCTCCATTCCAAGATGGAGGTGTGGAGGGCCTACTCCTCCCAAGGTATCTCACCTTGGTTTATAGACAGAGTCTTTGTCCTTATGTGGATGTCCTCTGTGGGACATCCTGACCCCTCCTCCTAAAAGGATCCCCTGGCATGGGAACTGAGGCTCCCCCACTTTTCTGTAATTAAAGACCCTGTCTCTTCATTCAGCCACCTGCTGAAGTCTGTACGTTAGACACTTCGGGGACACAGCTCCACCTGTACCATCAGAAAATTGCGAGCAAGACCTCATACCTGGCCTACATGACAGCAGCAGGCAGAGATGGAAACTCTGGGGACAGGGGACTCTGGTGACACTTCATTCTAGGAGGTGCTGGATGGGGGTATGTGCCTAGGAATGCGTCGGGGCTTTGGGTCCGTCCCTGGCCCAGTCCAGCACTGTGTGGCCCTGGGGGTTTTCAATCCCTGTGTCTCCAAGTCTCAGATGGGCCTGTACGCCTTGGGCCTCCCCATGCTGCTGTGATGAGCATACCGGCGTATCATGGTTGGCTTCGGATGTCAGCTAGACACACCTGGGAAGAGGGAACCTCAAATGAGAATTTCCTCCCTAAATTGGACCATGGGTACGTGTGTGGGGCATTCTCTTGACTGCTGGTTGATATAGGAGGTTTAGCCCCCTGTAGGGGGTGGGTGCCACTCCAGGCCAGGTGGGCCTGGAATGTATAAGAAGAAACTCAGCTGAGTGAACCAGAGTGAGCAAGCTAGTAAGCAGCATTGGGCCCATGGTCTCTGCTTGAGTTCCTGCCCTCACTTCCTCAGTGATGGACTCTCACCTGTAATAGGATGTCAACCATTTCCTCCCCAACCTGCTTTTGGTCAGTGTTTTAAAACAGCCACAGAAAGCATGCTAAGACAGGGGGCAAAGGCAGGGCAGGAAGCAGAGCCAAGAGCAAGCTCCTCAGTCCAAACCACCAGGGAAACTGAGGCAGGATAGAGCTCCCACTGATCTGCTGGGTCTTCAGAGAACAGACGTCAACAGCTTGTGGCATCTCACCCAGCACCTCAGCTCACAGACCACGTGTGCACCCCTACCTCCCTCAACCTCACCCAGCTGCTGGGCAAGCTCTTCAGCCAGACTCAAGGCTGAAGAACCCCCTGCCACTGTGATCTGCCAGGGAGATCATGGAGGGGCAGTGGGAACAAGTCCCCTGGCTCCCAGGAGACAGCTGGGCTGGATATTTTTGTGTTTGTATACTTTGCAACTAAATAAGGGTCACCCACAGAATTGGTGATTTTCCCATCTGCAAGGACCTCTATCCCCACCCCAACTCTGTCCCGGCCACCAGGAGGGACTTTTGTACCACAGAAGGCCAAGCTACTTCATTAAGTAATGGAAAATGGGAGGCCACCTACCACTTACCGAGGAATCCAGGCTAATTGGGAGGCCCAGGCTCAGTTTCTTTATTTAGCTATTTATTAAACTGGCTCAAACTAGAATTAATGGCTCCTGTGTGTGCCTTCTGGGGGCAATTTTGGACCCTGATTAGAGGCTATGGACCAACCCACCTCACTGGAGCAGGCAGCTTAACCTCTGCTCACGTATATGGTGGGCAGCCCAGGCCTGGCTGCCCCAGAGTCCATGACTTCCATAGGAATCATGCATAGGCTTTGACCACATATCGAGAAGCCTGGCAGACCTAAGGCTTAGCACCCCACCTAAGACTCAGCAGCTTACCAAAGGGTCTTCAACTGGTGGCATTCTCAGGTCATCCATTGGTGACATCTTTTTTTCCTAATTAATTGTTTTGTTTGAGACAAATTCTCATCATGTAGAGTGCACACAGGGCTCCCCCGTCTCGCCTTCTAGGTGCTGGGATTAAATACCAGATCTCTGATTTGTCTACTTTAAATGGGTGTGTTGCTTGCTATATGAATTACATCTCAGTAAAACCATTGACAAATAACCAAAAAGCAAGCATTGACTGACGTCATTCATCCTGACTTGGAGCATCCTAGTGGAATCCTTTCTGCAGGTCCTGAAGGCTGAGCTGGGCTTTCCCCAGATGCCTGTCAGTCACTGGATGAGTGAGGAAGGAAGTTGGAGCATCCTCACACAGTAGTTTATTGGCAATCACTAGGCCTGTGGTCCCTCCTACCCATGAGCTAGCCTCTGGACAGTCTGGGTGAATGAAGCTGCGTGGGAACACAGCCGCTGTGGGCTGACCTGGAATACAGAGTCAGGAGAGACCACTGGAGCTTTGGGGGCTGGATGGTGTTGAACCTTGGTGTCTGGATGGTATTGAACCTTGGGGGATGCTGGATGCGTCTCCAAACATGTCGTTTACTTTTCTTTGTTTTTATATATAATCTGTATTTGTTCTTTGACAGTTTCGCATGTGTACAAGGTGCCTTGAGTAAATTTCCAGTTCCCCTCCTGCCTTCATGTTTTTTTTTGTTTTGTTTCATTTTGTTATGTTTTAAGACGTGCTGAGCTTCACCAGGGCTGTCTGTGGGAGAATGGCACCAGTGGAATCACAACGCCTGCCCCAGAATCCACCAGCAGCCTATAGTTCAACAAGGAATGTTGAGATCCCAGGACAAGAATCAAGGACCACAGCAGGTGAAGTCACAGCTCTTGTCAAGGAAGAGCCTCCAGTCACTGCTCTATGTATGGTTGTGATATACTGTTTCAAATCAGAGGTTGTGGCTGGCTGTAATGCAGAGTAACCGAATTCAGTCTTCTCACCTCCCCTGGTCACCAGACTGGGGTCTTTCTCGCTCTTTCTTCCTCCCTCCCTCCCTCCCTCCCTTCTTTCTTTCTTTCTTTCTTTCTTCTCCTTCCTTCTTCCTTCCTTCCTTCCTTCTCTCTCTTCCTCCCTCCCCCTTCCTCCCTTCCCCCCTCTTTATTTGACTTTGGTTTTGGTTTTGATACAGGGGTCGCTATGTAGCTCAGGATGGACGTAAGCTCAGGATCTTCCTGCGTTGGCTCCCCACCAGAGGGTTGGGGTGATAGGGTGTGGCTGCCGTTCACAATCTCTGATCTGCAAACAGGGAAAGGGCGCATCTGCTGCCATTTGTGACAGTGATTCCAGGAGCCTCAGGCTTCCTGTGGGCTTCCTACAGGAAGGACCAAGCCAGACCCAGCAATGAGCGTTCACCCCAGGCCCTTTCTGAGCTTAACTTCCTCTCAGTGGCCCTTCAGGTTCTACAGAGGAGAAACTGTTGGTTTCATGACCCACCGAGGTCCCCTCAGTTGGGACTTCTCTTCCACTGCCACAAACCATTCCCTCCATCACCCACCACCCCCACCACTCCCACCTCATCCCAGGGTCCAGCTAGAAAGTCCCATTTCCTCTCTGCCATCTCGCCTGCCTGGGCACAGCAGAGCAGGGTTGCTGGCTCACAGGTGGCACCCAGGCTAGCCATAGACACCCTCTACTGTTCTCATTCTGCTTCTTGGCCTGCACTGTGGGCTTAGAGACAAAAAGGTGACCAAATGCCTGTAAAGTCTATTCCAGGTCCCAGGTCTTAGCTGGGAAGACAGATTGTCCCAGGAGGCTTAGGGGCAGTGGGTTGCAGGCTATCAATAGGACAGGGGGTATATATATAGGTAGAGACAGTCATGGCACTCATACCTGGGCATCAGAGACTGAAAGCGGGTGGCAGCCATGGCACTCATCCCCGTGGAAGGCTCTAGAGCTGTGGTTCCCAGCCTTCCTAATGCTGTGACTCTTTACAGTTCCTCACGTTATGGTGACCCCCTCACAAAAAGTAAATTTTCATTGTTACTTCATAACTGTAATTTTGCTACTGTTACGAATCATAATGTAAACATCTGTGTTTTCCATTGGTTTTAGGTGACCCCTGAGAAAAGATCGTTTGATCCCCAAAGGGTAGTGACCCACAGGCTGAGAAACGCTGCTCAAGAGAGAAGGTTATAGTGAGGCCTCTGGTCTCATCTAGCTCAGAAATGAATAAATACTCCAGCTTCCCTGTGAGATCAGCGCAACCAGGGCAGAATTGGTCCTAGCACCTCAGGTCATGTTTCCCAGGGTACACCACCATCTCGGCAGCTGTGTCCCCAACTTGTGACTCAGCTGCATCTAAGAGCTGTCTCCCAGGGACTTCCTCCTACC
>LOJH01018387.1:15121-27532 GCA_001685095.1 Ellobius talpinus
GGGGCAGGGCCTATGGAAGAGGCAGGAGGTGTCCCACAAAGCTCCAAAAGGTGCAGACTCTGCTGGCTCCAGCTTCCCAGGGCCAGGCTCCTAACTACCACCCACCCTGCCCCCTCATAAACATTTCCCGGCCCCCTTCTGCCTGTTCATTGACCTGCAGCCAGGTGTGAATTAGACCATCAGAGACAAAATGGCTTTGATGAGCCAAATGGCTGGGCTTCTTTTTGGAGGCCGGGGGTGGGGCAATGGAGTCACCCAGGCACAGTGTCCTGTGGAGGCCCAGACCCAGAAGGGGCCAGGAGGAATTACAAGTTCCCTCCTCCTGTCCAGCCAATCCCCAAAATCTACCTCACAGCTGGCCAGGCCTCTTCCAGGAGGCTTGCCTCGGTGCCTCTCCCTCCTGGGTAGGAACAGCAGGGCCCCACTGCTCTTGAGGATGGGATTCTCAGACTGGCTTCCAACTTGCAGCCATCCTCCTGCCTCAGCTTCCTAAGTGCTGGGATCACAAGATTGAGTCACTTTACGGAGTGAGCCACCAGCATGTTGAGGCTTCCTGGGGCCTTAGGAGGAAGAGGGGAGCAGAGATCTGGGGGTGGTCTGGACTTTGCTGCCTGCCCTGGGGAGACTGACAGGGGCACTGAAGAGCGCCAGCAGCCTGACTCTGTCTGGATTTGGTAGACTGCTTGGTATCCCAACCCAACAGGGTGCCACCAGCTTCCTATGGTGGCAGAAGGCTGTGTCTGGGATTGTTAGGGTGGCCACCAGATATGTCTCTCTATCAACTGCCCTTGGCCTCTCTGTGATGCCTCAGCATCCCTACGATGCTCTGTGCCCAACCAGGCCTTGTCCCAGTCCCAAGAGGAGATTACCATTGTGTTACATCAAGAGCTAGTTGCTGTCCATCCTGAGGGCGGGGTACACCAGGGTCCAGATCCCGTAGCCTGTTCAGACCTGGAGTGTTCTGCTGAGACACCTGGCTCTCCTGTGCTGGTGCTCATCCTGGAGCCCACACAGGACAGATGAAGGTCTCTGGGAAGTCTGAGAGCCCCTGGGCCGTGTCTGCCTGCATGGTAACAGATGCTCTGTTCTAACCAGCTACTAACCCAGAGACAGCCTTCCAGGGCAGAGCCCCAGTTCCCCAATGGTCATGCTTGGCATCACCACAGAGGCCATAGTCATTCACAATTGGTCATTGTCACAGGAGTGGGATCTGGCAAGCCTTCTGGCCAAGCTCTGCAGTAGGGCCCCGGCAGAGGGCTTGGGACAAGATTCTAACTCATGTAGGGTCTCAGGCCTGCTCTCCTGGCCTATATTCCAGGGGCACTGTGGCCACTATATGCACTTCCCAGAGGGCCATGGGACCCAGCAGGTAGGACTAGGAGGACCACGCTGACCACTCACCAATTTCTGCCAGCTGACACCTTGGTGCTTTCAATCTGAGTAACAAGGGTAGAAATGCCCACCAGGCCCAGGCCCTGGTGTAAGTGTCCAGCCTTCTTCCCAGCATGCTCCTGGTACTCGCTCCTCCCTTTGCTGTGTACTCTCCTCTGACCTAGGTTCTCACACACTTGAGAACACTTTGTCCCCAATAGACACATCCTTCAGAGTGGCCCTGCATCTGCGCTGCTGTGCTGGTGGACTGTGAGGGTATGCTTCATGCAGATGGCTAGTGCCGCATACCCACAGTTACTTGGCAGTCACAGTGACAGCCTGAGTCTGCCAGGGAAGCACCAGTGTTCAGCAAGTACCAAAAGGATTCTAGTACTGCCCAGGAGGGAACAACTCTGAGAGATGTGTAGGGAAGAGGCATGGAGTGGGGAGCACAGGGGAACATGGAGATGTGTAGGGAAGAGGCATGGAGATGGGGAGCACAGGGGAGCATGGAGATGTGCAGGGAAGAGGCATGGAGTGGGGAGCACAGGGGAGCATGGAGATGTGCAGGGAAGAGGCACAGAGTTGGGGAGCACGGAGATGTGTAAGGAAGAGACACAGGGTGGGGAGCACAGGGGAGCACAGAGATGTGTAGGGAAGAGGCATGGAGTGGGGAGCACAGGGGAGCACAGAGATGTGTAGAGAAAAGGCATGGAGTGGGGAGCACAGGGGAGCACAGAGATGTGTAGGGAAGAGGCATGGAGTGGGGAGCACAGGGGAGCACAGAGATGTGTAGAGAAAAGGCATGGAGTGGGGAGCACAGGGGAGCACAGAGATGTGTAGGGAAGAGGCATGGAGTGGGGAGCATAGGGGAGCATTGAGATGTGTAGGGAAGAGGCATGGAGTGGGGAGCATAGGGGAGCATTGAGATGTGTAGGGAAGAGGCATGGAGATGGGGAGCACGGAGATGTGTAGGGAAGAGGCACGGGATGGGGAGCATGGAGATGTGTAGGGACAAAACATGGAGATGGGGAACACAGGGGAGCACAGAAATGTGTAGGGACGAGGCATGGGGTGGGGAGCACAGAAGGAGAAAGGCAGCTTGACTGAGGGTGACTGACATTCTGCCCATAAGGGCACAGTGGAGGCTTGGGAGAGCAGAGCTTAGTCCCTCTGCAGGCTTCATAGGAGACCAGCTTGCCTGGGGCAGCTCCCTTGGGACTTTTATGGTCACAGAGGAATTTGCACCTCTGCTAAGAACAGAAGGTGTAGAGTAAAAAAGACCAGAGGACAGCCTTGGAAAAATTCACCAAATAATGTGTGAAGGGAAGGAATCTGGGGAACCACTGAAGAAAGATTCCGGGTCCTTAAGGTCTGGCTGAGCCCAAGAAAGAACACGGAATCTGGGGAAAACACTGCGGAAAGATTCTGGATCCTTAAGGTCTGGGTGAGCCCAGGGAAGAACACGGAACTCCCTTCAAATGCTCTTGAGGATCCTGGGGGCCTGTGTGGACCTGGTGGAGGCTCTGGTCTTTGTACCTTGGTCAGCCTCCCCTGCTTCCTAGAGAGGGCCCCAACCTTACTCAGAGCAGAAGCTGGAGTTGGGGCCCCTCCTTCCTGCACCCTGCTCACCCCCACCTGCAGCCCCACTGGCAGTTGGAAAGCCGGCATGATAGGTCTTAGGTACCAGTGGCCTCTGCAGTGGGCAATGAAGCCCTCGAGGCCTTTCTTCTCAGTTCTCCTGCCCTGGTGTCCATTCTTTAACCAAATGTTTTTCATTTCACAGGAAGTCAGGCAGGGGCTAATCTGAGTTTAATTTTTGAAGCTAGGCCTTTGATTCAATACTCACTCATTTAAGTAATTAATGCCTCGGAGCCCAGAGTCGGAGAACACCACAGTTTACCTCGCTGTTTCCTTTCACACAGAGACAGACCTCACAGCATTCAGGCCCTCCAAACCCTTCATTTATGCCCCCTGAGACATTCCAAGGGTGGCTTAGTGGCCAGGGGCCACTTGGCAGTTTCTACCTTGGACCATAAGACCTTGCTCTCATGTGCTTTAGTCCCCAGGTCCCAATGACATGAGCACTTGCTTGTTTAGTGAGGATCGGTGAGCCAGGTCCTCTGGTGGCTGCAGACTAGCCTGGGATTGGACACAGAACTTCATTCGTTTGGACAACAAGCCTTTGCTAAATACTGTCTGCCAAAGGCTTGGTAGAAAGATCCTGGAGAGTCAGCGCCTTTTTCCCAGAGAGAAAACAGTAAAGTCGGTGATGTCCAGGAGGGTCTGACCCAAGGGTGGGGGTGGCATCAAGGGTAGGGATTCTCAGGGGCAGCCTGAGGGAGAGAAGACCCAAAGGAGAGGCCTGGAGGGTGGGGACAGAGAAGGGGTGGGTGATGGCCAGTTTGGGAGGGACCAACCTCTGGAGAGAAGTACCCCTCTCTCTCTCTTTCCTCTTTTCTTCTCTCCCTCCCTCCGTTCTCCCTTTCCCTTCCTCTTTTCCTGCCCCACTTTTACAAAGGACAGGCCAAGTGTACCCCCTATTCACCCTAAGCATTTTCTCCCACCCCTCCTGGGATAGACAGGGCCACCACTCTGGCATCCCAGAAGCCCTGGTTCATACTCTGTGCACAATGCGGGTTACAGTGATTGTGGTTATTGTTGATAAATTAGAACACAAAGTTTGGGTCTCTGAGCTAGCTGTGGACAAGATGGGGTCCTTAGTCAAGGCTTGCTGGGCCTGAGCTTCCATTCAGCAGCCTATGCTGATCAGAAAAGAGAGGCAGGAACCGGGCATGAGGCTCAGAATGGCTATCTTACAGCCCTGCCAAGGAGGGTACTGCTGGAGAATTTCCATCTGGGCTTCACCAAGGACAGGCTCCTGGGGAAAAGAACAGATGGCTGGCAGCACTCAGGGCCTTGGGACATGCAAGGCACTCAGGGGGCCACTGGTGGCCTCTTAGAGGAAAGGGA
Source organism: Ellobius talpinus (assembly GCA_001685095.1). Lineage (NCBI taxonomy): Eukaryota > Metazoa > Chordata > Mammalia > Rodentia > Cricetidae > Ellobius > Ellobius talpinus. The sequence goes on from LOJH01018387.1 coordinate 19,466, forward strand.
AACGACAGGTACATGGCAGACCTGGAGGCACAGGGACCCTTTGAAGGTTGGAGGCCATCCTCAGGCCAGGCTGGCAGATTGTCCTCAGAAGCTCAGGGCACCTAGGAGGCCTTCTCTCCTTCCTTGACACAGGATGCATAGGAGGGCAATGACTTTACAGGACCCCTAAATGCCTGCAACAGATGTGTGGCTCGCCTACTGCCCAGCCTGGCTCAGTGACTGGGACTAAGAGGCCACAGTGGGGATGACACAGGCAGGGGTCCATTCCTTCCTTTGTGGGACACTAGGTAGGTTCACAACCCTTCTCAGGACCCCACATGACCTCGAGGCAAGGGCTGTAGCACCTTCATTCACTGGTGCACAAGGTCTGGGTACCATTAACATTTACAGTGTGACTACTCTGTCATCTCTGAGATGGAGTTCAGAATGTCAGTGGGTCCATCCAGGACAAGTGTCATAAGGGAGCTGAGCTTTAGAGCCTTGAGGTCACAGAAAGAGGGAGATTTCATGCAAACCTGTCCCTACTCCCCATGTCCAGCTCTCCTGACAGTCCCTTTTGAGAGCAAAACCCTGGCTCCTGATTACAAGCCTATAAATAGTACATGGGTCCCGTCCCAAGCCTGCCAGATAGGGACCCCAAGGATGCAGAGTGTGGAAGTCAGAGTGACTTCCTAGAAATGGGAAGACTGGCACATTTGAAGAGGACAGTCATGGCTGACAGTTGGACAGTCTGGGCTGAGTGTTTATCTACCTTCAGTGACGAAAAGCACGCCACATACGGCCTGATTGAAACACACCCTGGCCAGGGGCATTGTGTGCCTCCCACCTCCGACCTCCACCCAGATCCTAGTCAAGGGGCTGGCTCTGCCACTTCCTAGTTGGTGGCATTGAACCTCTCTATGCCTTAGCTGTTGCCTCCTTCTTTTCCCTCCTCTGCTGTCTCCTTCCTCCTCCTTTTCTTAGTCTGTTCTTTCTCTTTCACGTTCTTTTCCTTCCTTCCTTTTTTCCTTCCCTCCTTTCTCCCTCCTCCACCTCCCCTTCTTGCTGCTTTGTGAGACAGAAACACTGTAGCTAGGCTGGCCTGGGACTCGAGGCAATTCTCCTACTTCAATATCTAAGTACTCTTACTTTCTTCGTCATAAGCTAGGATGTCTGTCGATCCTGCCTCAGAGACTGGTTAAAGGAGTAAAGGAATCTTCAGAGATCTGCACACTCTCACTATTTGGGACTTTCTTTCACGGGCCACATCCTGTGCTTACATCTGGGGTGCCTTGGGGTCACTCCACTCAGATGTGACCACAGGAACTCAGAGTGGAGTGGTCTAGTTGTGTAGAGAGCACATGAACTATTCTTGTGTGGCCTCAGAGGGCGGCCACGAGGCCAGCATGGGGCTATGGAGTCTGGAGGAGACCACAGGACAGACTCGTGTTGGTGACGGCCTCTCTAGAGTCATGGTTTCTGTCTCCCGCTCTTCGGAACACACAGATTCCCCACAGCCACAGGTTCACATCAAGTATTGTTGGCCTTGAACACACATACAGATCCAGGAGCATCCCAGGAGCACAGCAACATGCACCCGGGGAATTTCTGGCCAGGATTCCAAGGGAAGTGAAAAGGCCACAAAATAGTGCCATCTTGTGGTAGCACTGGGACCTGCCTGCTCTTCCTTCTGGACAGTTTGTCCCAAGTCACCCTCATCTGCTCTGCAGCAGAAGTCTCAGGACAGTCACTTATTTGGTCTTGTACATGGGAGCAGTTCCAATGTCCAAGGGTGCTTTCCCCAGCCCACTGACCCAGGCTGCTGAGGGAGATTCAGGAGCCCTCTTTACAGTCCTGACTCTCTCCATCTGTGAAATGAGGCCATCACAATGCTGTCCAGGAGCCTGGGTGTTTCAATATTTCCCACTCTGCATGTGTGCTGTGAATAGCTAGGACTGTCCCCCATGGCGGTTACCAAACCACAAGTCTCCATCAAGTCAGCCTAGAAATTATCTGGCGATCAGTCACTAGGGCCACCAGGCCCAACATGTAACTTTGAACCCTGTCCCATTGTGTCTGTGACTTAACCAGACCCCAGGGCATAGAGCATCCTTACCTTCAGAAGACTCTGTAGCACCACATACATCCCTGGCTACACCCTGCTTCCTAGGAATCTCTGTTCTGAAGCAGGGACTCTTCCCCACCCTGTCTCCAGTCTCCAGCCTGTGGGGGACAAGCCTCAGAGCTGATGAGGGAACCAAGACACTTTAAGGGGAGATCTGGAGTTTCTTCTGCCTCTAGCTCAGTGGGCTAGATTCTGCTGGTTCACCTGCAGCAAGACACATACCCTCTCTGTGCCTTAGTGGAACTGAATGCAGAATTGTAGGAATCAGGAAAGAACCTTATAAAAAAAGGTCTGAGGGACACTGAGCCACCAGGGACTGTCTCTGATGCGGGCTTTGTGCTGTAAGAACACAGCCCCTTTCCAGACTTGAGTTCTGGCCCTGGGTTCTGGGAGGTCTCCTGCAGAGGGAAGTCTGCAGCTGGCTATTCTGCAGACCCTTGTGGATCTGGGATGCAATGGTGCTGCAAGTGCTGGCCACAGGCCGGTCCGCTTCATGCATTTTGATAATTTACTAGGCACCAATTAATCTTTCTAGGTTGGAAGAAGTGGCCTGAATTCCCTCCCAGGGAGAAGGTGACATTCTCAAGCTCAGATGGGCTTTCCCCTCATTCCTGGAATGGTGATGTTAATTTCCCCCGAGTGCCCCTGGAAGGAAGCCCCAGAAGCAGGCAGAGCTTGGTGGGAACCTGACGTCTGAAACTAGAGCGCCCCAGAGGAGGGTCATGACATCTGCTAATTGCCAATCAACTCTAATGCGAGACAGAGCGCTTGGGGATGAAAATTCCTCCTAGAGGCTGGGGGGTGGGGGCAGGGCTGGCTTCCCGGCTCAAGACTGCCAACCTGCGCTGGCTGTGAATGAATAAAGAGCCTTCCCAGGTCTCAGAGAGGAAATGACAGGGAGCTTTCCTACAGGAAAGCCTGAGAGTTCTGGTCTACCAGGGGCAGGCTCAAGGATCACCTGCCTTGGGAATCCTCAGCTAAGGCCATGATGCCACCTGCCTCTGACAGGCACAGGCTGTGCCTCATCTGTGGGGGTATCACCCCGCTCTGAAGAGAGTCAGAGGCTCATCCTGCACATGACTGGCCCCTTCTGCCACCTGGATGTGCTCTTGACCCTGGGCCTGGGAGCCAGTGTTCCCACAACAGCATGAAGCAGGAAGTCAGGAGACATTTTTTTGAGAAATAAGACAGACAGTAGGAATCCTTGCATCCTGGGACCCCAAACGGCTATCCTGGTGCCCCTTTCTGATTCCTCCTCATGTGACTTCTGGCCCTGCAGTGATCAGAGCTCTGTGTATCCCATAACACATGCAGGGACAACACGACCAAACACCGCTGTATGCCAGACTCTGCACTCAGTGCTTGTTCCTACCAAATCTAGAATCTTCTCGATTCTCCAGCCATGAGGCAGGCTCTGCTATGGCTCTGCCTTACATAAATCAAGCCTATGAGAGATTCGCCTGAAGATCACTGGGGGCCACCCTCTAAATCTAATATCGAGATCTGTTCATAGCTGCCATCCCTTCCTTCCTTAGTCCTGAACCTAGAGTCACAGAGAGGGTCACCCTTGTAAACAGTACAAGGGGCCTCACAGGTCAGGCATTGCTCAGGGTTCAAGCTGGTAACATCTTGAGGGCTATTGGATAATTACGTCCCCATAGCTGTCTGGTGTGATTTCTCTTTGCCCAGCTCCAGATGCCCTAGTGGCCTGGGTCATACATGGGGCATTCTCAGAAGGCCCCTTAAGCCAGGCAGATGAGCCATGTGCAGGTTAATGACTCAATGTAAATCAACCGTTTACCTGAAGGACACTGCCACCCCTTATCGTTGGGCGATCAAACCCCAGCCATAAACAGTGGCCTTTGCACACCCGGAACCCCTGAGTTGGGACTCCAGCGCTGACCCACTTGTTTATTTACTTAGGGTATTTTTAGCTTGCAGTCCTTCACCCTCAGTACCCCGACTTTCCTCTTCTCTCCGTGGACAGACAGGAAGCAGCGTGCATGTGTCTGGCCCCAACCCTAGGGTGACTCTGGGCCAATGCTCTGGCCACTGGGGTCAGATTTCCTCTAGGGACAACCCAGCACACCTGGAGAGTCTAGGTGAGTCCTTGAGGGCACAGCTGTGTGTACTGGCCCTGACCTGGCTGCCACCAAGCATCGGGAGGCTGATGCAAGGGTTTGCTGAGGAGCAGCCTTCCTGAGGACAGTGGTCAGCACTGTTGCCTCTTTCAGGTTGGCCTGACCACAGAACGTGCCCTCCACAAGGGAGTCCTGTGCCAGCACCAGGGTGATTCCCAGGATTTTAGCAAGATCTGTGATCCCTGTCCATGTTTCAGAAAAGCTCCCCCTATCTAGAAGTCTAGAACTGGAACACTGACTATGACTGAGCATTGACGCCACAGCTTCCACACTGTGAAATGAGGCTTGCCCCTCCACACACAAAATGAGCAAAAGCACCTACACACGCAGCAGTAGCCTGAAATGCCTACTTTTTCAATACTTTTTCTTTCTTTTTTTAAGATGATAAGATCTCATGTTACTCAAGCTGGCCTCATACTGTGTAGCTGAGGCTAGCCTTGACACTGATCCTCCTGCCCCATTCTCCTCAGTGCTGGGATCTTTGGCGCAGATCCCTATGTCCAGCATTAACCTGTTTGAACAAATGAATGAAGCATACACAGTCTCCCCAGACTGGGGACTGCGGGCTCTGCTGCTCTTAAGTGACCTCATGTCTGTCAGGGTCTGGGCGGAAGCAGGTGACCTACCTGAGGTGAGGGGATCGAGGAGCAGGACTGGGTGGCTGGACTCCTTGCTTTTCTCGCTGCCGTGACTAGACCTGACACAACTGAACCCAGCAGGAAAGGGGCCTTCTGTGATAGGGGCTGTGTGGGCTCTCGCAGAACAGGCACACACTGCCTGCTCTCCAGGGGCCTTCCGTGATAGGGACTGTGTGGCCTCTCACAGAACAGGCACACACTGTCTGCTCTCCTTCTAAACTCTGCTCTGCTCTGCTCTGCCCGGCAGAGTCCAGAAGCCATGAGACTGGAAAACCTTCTCTCCCAGGACAGAGGAATGGGGCTGGTGGCCCTCAAGGGCTGGAGGACAAGGGCCCAGAAGCAGGACTCTGCAGCACCTGTGCCAAGTTTTCCTAACAGGGCCAGATTCTGCAGGCAAAAAGATGTGACCTAGGTGTGAAGAGTTGGAAGCCTCTGGGTGAGTGGCTTCTGGAAGGTTCTGGCCCCTTCCTTCCAGATCATTGTTGTGCAGCATGCTGGGTCATCATCCAGGAAGGATGCTGAGCGACCTGCCCGAGCAGGGTCAATAACTCTGGGATCCAGCATGTGACAGCAAGAGGCAGGTGCTATGTCGTAGCCTTGGGGTCAATCGCAGGCAAGGTGAGCTAGGGCGGGCAGGCTGGACTCCGTCAGAGCCAGGTGCCCTTCCATCCTAGCTGGCTTCCCAGCTCAGTGCGAGTGAGGCTCTGCCCTCCCGGCCTTGGGGGTGTCCCCTGCCTCCCCCACTCTGCCAGATGAAGACTGCTCTCTCTCCCACACTCACAGACCCAGGACACAGACTGGAATTTTTATACACTGAAAACCAATTCTCCCAAGAGCCCACATCTCCTGTCAGAGAGGCGGTGATCCATTTCAGAGCTGGGTCTGTGACACGTGCTAGGCCCTGACATTTTGTCTGGATCTGGCCCTCTGTCCCTGGGACTGGGGTGTTTTTCTCCTGGCATCCTGGGTTTGCTGAATATGTGAGGAAAGCTGTCAGCCTCCACCAGACCCAGGGACCAAGTTGATAGTTTTCATGCCTAAGCTGAGCCTATGTCCAGTGATATAGAGAGAGGGAGCCAGTCCCCAGCAGGGCCTCGGGGTTTGGAGGGTGGAATATTAGGAGGTCTCTCCCCACCCTTACCCCACCCCTAGGGCCGGACCCCTCTGCTCCATTCCCCACAGCAGTATCACTTTTACCTGAACTAAAAAATAATTAATTAATTAAATTAGCATAGGTTAATTTTACACAGTAATAGATCTTTTCATGATATTTTCATACATATATAATGTATTTTGATAACATTCAGCTCCATTATCCTCTGTCTCTCGCTTGCACTGATCCCCTACTTCCCAATTATTCCCCATTTCTACTTTCATGTCTTTTTCTTTGTTTTGTCCCAATAAGTTTCGTGAGGGCTGTGTAGGTAAGGGGTTGTCAGTCGTGTGAGCTCCCAGTCAGTCTGTCTCTCCTTCCCCATCAACCATTAATTGTGTATACATTCTCAGGAAAGGGTGGGGTGAGCCCTCACCCTTCAGTGACAGGGTGTTGGTGGATCCAGTCACGTGGAGAGGCTGCCTGTACAGGTAATCACAGCCACAGTAAGTTCACCAAGAGTGCAATGGCCCGGAAGTCAGCATGCCACATCACTCCCCCTCCCACTCTTACACCCTTCCGTCTCTTCTCAAGGATGAGCCTCGGAGGGGTGACATAGGTGTCCCTGGCTGGACATTCGGTAGTCATTGACGGTCTATTCTTGGACCAGTTCTGAGTGTCTGCAGCCTCTGCCGACCACAGCAGAAGAAGTTTCTCTGACTGAAGCCACCAGCAGTGCTAATCTATGGGCATGAACATAGTTGTTTAGAAGCAATATTATGGGCACATCATGTCCACGCAGCAGAAAAACAGCAGCAGCAGCTTCCCCAGTAGGGTCTATGACCTCCCAGGCACAGGCTTTTGCGGGAGTTTACTGCTCCCTCCTGCGGAGCAGGCATCAAATCCAATCAGAAATCAGTGAGTTACCCGTTAACAGCTGTGCCACTGTTGCACCAGGGGTCTTACCGTGCCTGGCTCGTTGGTATAGTCGCAGGGTCCACAGCTGAGTGTCCCCTTGGCACCTTCTGGTTCTGTGTGAGCTAGTGTCCGGCTCAGTACAGCTTGATTCATCTCTGTCCTGTGACATAGCTGTGTGACAGCTTCACCAACAGGGTTTTATGCTCTCATTTTCATGGGCAACCAAAAGCAGTGGCAGTTAATGACTTGCACTGTTTTGGGGACCTCAGGAGCCTCCCTGACCAACAACTCACAGGGAGGCAGCCCATTCCCAGCCCTAGGATTTTCATTTAATGACCTACGATGGCTCCTTAGAGCAGCTTTACCCACCCATCTGTGGCACCTCTATTCAAAACTCACTTTAGTTTTTGGTTTATTTATCACCTAGCAGATTTTATTGTGGCTTTTCAGGCCCATGTTTTTGTTTGTTTGTATGTTTTTGGTTTTTGGTTTGGCCGATCACCTTGATTGCTTTCTTGTTCCCACTCCTGCACTATCACCTTCTACTTGGATGGTTTCTGTTTGTTTTTTCCAAGACAGGGCCTCACTATCTAGCTCTGACCGTCTTTGAACCCACTTTGTAGACCAGGCTGGCCTCAAACTCACAGATATCTGCCTGCCTCGCCTCCCAACTGCTGATTTAAAGTCATGAGCCACTATGCCTGACTTACCCACTTGGCTGGTTTAAGATTTTTTTAAATTATTTTTTTAAGGGGGCTGGAGAAATGGCTCAGCAAAAGCAATCAGTATCAAGAGCCCTCATTGCTCTCACAGAAGATCAGGTCTCATTTCCAAGCACCCTCATCAGGTGGCTAAGGACATCTAACTCCACTTTCAGGAGAACTGATGCCTTCTACTGGTCTCTGTGGGTACTGCACCCATTTGATGCACATATACTCAGGAAGGCTTGCATACCTTCACACCCACAAAGAATAAATAAAGCTTTTAAATAAGTTTTAGTTGGCATTCAAGGAACTGAGTTCCTATGACAATTGCCTACATGTCCAGTCCTTCTTGTTCTTTCTCATCTCCACTCACCTTCATTACCCCTCCTGCAGATCCTTTTCCTCCCCCAAGTAGTCTCTGCTTCTGCTCTCTCTCTCTCTCTCTCTCTCTCTCTCTCTCTCTCTCTCT
>LOJH01018388.1:9964-21774 GCA_001685095.1 Ellobius talpinus
CTTAGTCTAATAAAATAAATAAGCTGTGTGTTATGCTTTGAAACTGAAATGTCCCTCCCAGCATGTTTTGAAGGCTTGTCCCCCATCTGGTGACACTGTTTGGGAGCCCAGGGAACATTCAGGAGGTTAAATGTAACTATGGGAAGTAATTGCTTGAGGTGGGATCCTGACAGTAATGCCTGACCAGACCTCAGGTTCCTGTTGCATTCTGCTTACAGCTCCACTGTGGTACGAAGGGCCTCAGTAGTGCACACCCCTGTGATGAGTTAAGGGGTCCTACCACACCTTTTCCTCCACTGTGGAGCAATCCCTCCGAAGATGCGAGCTGAAACCGGTCTTCCCTTCCTTGTTTCTGTCAGGTACTGGACCACAGAGCAAAGGATGCTAATTTACTATCAAACCTAACAGTATCATTTGGCTCCTGACGATGGTTAGTCTGTGAACTTCATCACTCGGCTTAGCAATTCATTTGAAAATTCAAGTTCGGCAGAATGCTTTCTAAGAAACGGAGGTCTCTTCATGCCTGTCACCTGATGATGGATGATAAGCTACTTTATATAATAATATATTTGTACCCTTCCTTTTTAATGAGGAGCAAACAAAAAATGATAGTTCTAGATGAGTGAAGTTGGTATATTCAGCAGAACAGACCAATCATGAGCTAAGGCTTAGAAATAAAAAGGAAAGTACTAAGGCTTAATGAACATAAGCACCTTCAAACTTTTTTTTGTATTGAACTCTAGCCTTCCCGCCAGGACTGGGATACGCCCTGAATCCATAATATAAAATAGTCATTAACGAGGTTCAGTTAGCTGGGTATTATGCCCATATTCAACCACAGATGAGTATAAAATCCTTACTTTACTGTTAGTTTAAATAATATCTTATTTTTAATTAAAATATAATTATATCATTTCCTCCTTCCCTTTGCTTCATCCAGTTCTTCCATATACCCTACTTGCTGTCTCAAATTTATAGCCCCTTTTCCGTTAGTTGTTTCTCCTGCTCTCAGTACAGGTACTTCTTTGTCTAGAGTTTAAACTCTATGAGGTTCCCCCCCCAACTTTGGTGTGAGCACGTCTTTTGCTGCTTGTTTAGGCAGTATGAAGATGAAACCTCACGAGTGTAACTTGTCTGACATTTCTAGAAGGTGAAATCTCCCTGTTCCTCTCTCATTGTAGTCTTCCCCACCCTCATCAGGAAGAGTCCCCAAGCCTTAGGTGTGGAAGCTGTGCTGTAGATGTCTCAGTTAGGGCTGGGCAACACACAATCACTTACATTTTGATCACTTATGGTTTCCTGTAATGGTCTTTGTCTGTTACAGGGAGAAGTTTCTGAGCGCGGGTTTAAGGTTTGCTCAACAAGAGGAAAATCATGTCTGGCACTGGAAAGCTAGCCAGCTATGGGGGGTTAATGAAGCCGCTCATCTTTGAGGAGAACCTACAGTGACCACTTTATTAAACCAACGTAATTATTAACTACAGACTAAATATTTATCCTTATGCCCACAGATAAGTGTAGTTTTAAGCCCTCATTTGTAGTTGATCTTTCTCTGCTTGTCTCTAAAACCTGTGTAATTTCATATATATATATATATATATATATATATATATATATATGCTGGATGACTGTGCGGTGCTGGCACATGCCATTAATCCCAGCACTCAGAAGGCTGAGACAGGCATCTCTGTGAGTTCGAGGCGAGCCTGGTCTACAGAACGAGTGCTAGGACAGGCTCCAAAGTTACACAGAGAAGCCCTGTCTCAAAGAACAAAAAAGCTGGGATGGTCAGGGGAGAGGCATGTGAAGTGCCCCGAACCTAGGACATAGAGAAACCCACAGACACAGCTGACCCAAGCTAGTGGGAGCTCACCGACAATGGACTGATAGCTGGAGAACCTGCATAGGATCAAACTAGGCCTTTGAATGTGGGTGCCAGTTTGGTAGCTTGGGCAGTCTGTGGGGCCATTGGCAGTGGGACCAGGATTTATCACTAGTGCATTAACTGGCTCTTTGGAGCCATTTTCTATGGAGGAATGCCTTGCCCAGCCTTGGTACAGGTGGAAGGGACTTGGTCCTGCCTCAGTGTGATATGCCAGACTTTGTTGACTCCCTGTAAGAGTCCTTACTATTTTTTGATGAGTAGATGGTGGGGGACAGGTGGGGGGAGCAGAAGGAGGGAGGTAGAACTGTGGTTGGTATGTAAAATGAAAAAAAATTCAAATAAAAAAGTTTTTTTTTAAAAAAAAAGCTGCTTTTGGTCTGAGAATGTAACTCAATTGATAAAGTTCTTGCCTGCTATGCAAAAAGTCCTGAGTTCAATCCCCATCACCGCACACGCACACACACACGCACACGCATGCACCACTGACATCATAGTGCTCATCTGCAATTCTAGCTTTCAGGAGGTAGAGGTAGGAGGATAAAATGTTACAAGTCATCTTCATCCACACAGTGAGTGTGAGGCCAGCCTTGGCTACATGGGATTCTATATTAGTACAAAAACAAGCCCTATATATTGTATAATGTATATTTAGATATTTTGTGAAAAGAAAACAAAATATGGCTGCAAAATAAATGAAAAAAAACATAAAGTTAGAGAAAATAGATCTATTTACATTCTTCTACATATTCACATCAGTTATGCCAGCACCATTTGTTGAAGGTGCTTTCTTTTATCCATTATATAATTTTAGCTTCTTTATATTAAAAAAGGTGTTCATAGGTGTGTGGATTAATATCCGGGTCTTTGATTTGATTCCATTGGTCAACCTGTCTATTTTTATGCCAATACCAAGCTGTTTTCATTACTCTATAATAGAGCTTGATGTCAGGGATGGTGATGCCTCTGGAAGTTCCTTTATTGTCCAGAACTGTTTTGGATATCCTGGGTTTTTTGTTTTTCCATATGAAGTTGAGTATTATTCTTTCAAGGTCTATGAAGAATTGTGTTGGGATTTTTAATGGGGATTGCATTGAATCTATAGATTGCTTTTGGTAGGACTGACATTTTTATTCTGTTGAGCCTACCTATCCAAGAGAATGGAAGATCTTCCCATTTTCTGGTATCTTCTTCAATTTCTTTCTTCAAAGGAGCTCACCAACTCCAGACAGACAGGGAAGGAACAAGCATAGGACCAAATTAGTCTTTCTGAATGTGACTGGCAGTTGTATGACTGGGACAGACTATGGGACCACTGGCAGTGGCACCAGGATTAATCCCTACTGCTTGTACTGTTTTTTGGGAACCCATTCTCTTTGGATGGATACCTTGCTCAGCCTAGATATGGGGGGCGGGCTTGGATCTTCTCCAAAGCAATGTGCCTTACCCTCTCTGAGGAGTGGATGAGGATGAAGGTGGTGGGAATGGGAGGAGGTGAGGGAGTGGGAACTAAATAAACATTGGTATGATATTTTATTTAAAAGTAGACCAAAACTGTATGAAAACTGAAATAAAAAGACTTAAGTAAAATAAGTCATTTTTTCTTTATACAAGTTTGTCACTTAGAGATGAACTTATGCAGATATTTACTAGTTAGGAGGAGTCTAACGTTAAATATTTGAGAAGTTAAATGGTTAGTAGCTTGAACTTGACCAAGATCAGAGAATTTACATCATGGAAAATAGCAGACTATGAGCCAGGCCTTCCTCTCCCCTGCCTCAACAACCTTGTCTTCCCTGCTTTTGTGTATTGCATTTGGGATTTAGTCTTCCCTCAAATAACATAAATTTCCTCATGTCCAAGGCAAAATGCAAATATAGCAAAGAACTGAAAATAATAAAATAAAATTAAACCAAAATTATACTGCAATTTCCAGGTGGCTTCCAAAATCCTACAGGTGATCTGGGTGTGACTTTCCTTCTGTGGTCTGTGGTTCTTTGTTGTAGTGATTAGATCATCAGGGTCAAACAGGTGCCTGTGAGAGGTGATTAGGTGATCAGGGTCAAGCAGGTGCTGTGGGGGTGATTAGGTCATAGGGTCAAGCAGGTGCTGTGGGGGTTATTAGGTCATCAGAGTCAAGCACTAAAGAAAAAGATTTTAAAAGACCTTTGAGAGAGGCTCTTTGTCCCTTTTGCCATGTGAGGACCCAGCTAGGAGATGCTCACAGTGAATAAACCAACCAACAAAACAAGAAGCAGCTCTCAGTAGACAACTGTTGGTGCGTTGACCCCAGAACCTCTGCGAATGTCAGGAATAAAGATTTGTGGTTTATAAGCAAGGGAGTCTGTGGTCCTTTGCTGTAGCAGACTGAATGGCTGAGTGGACCAAGATACTTGCCTTTGAACCTTGACTTGAAAATGAGTTCAAAGGAAGCATGGAATGCCTTTAGTATTCTCAGGGTCCTGCTGCTTGCTTGGTTCTGCATTGCTCTCTGCAGCATGTGTGTGTCGGTGGCCTAAATAAAAAATGAACAAAGAAGCAAACAAAAACCAGCTGTGTGTTCTGGGCATGATGTACTTGGTATACTTCCTGAGCGAATTCTGATTGGAAATAAAGACTTCCTTTGATTGCAGGTAATCAATCCCCCAGTACCTTGTTTGACTTTACATTTATATAATTAGTGTCATTCCACAAGTCTAACTCCAAGAAGGAAAAACCCTTGATTTGAGAAAATCTGTCCAGAGATCATTGACTTCCTCCATAGCCTTTGCATGGAATACACACAAGAAGGTGAATACCTTGCCTGAGCACCTAAGAGTCTCACTAAGGCCACACTCCATCCCTGCCCCCTCCAGTCTGTTTATGGTTATTCTTGGCAGGGGCACACCACACCTGCTGCTAAGAGCATGAAAAGAGAGGCTCACCCCACAAAGGGTTCCTTCCATCTGCCACCCTTGACACTGATATTCTCATGAGCACACAGCACATGGGGGCAGAGTGCCGGCAGGAAGTGAGCCCCTGTCTGAAACAGGACACCCAGGACACCCAGTGCAACTGTGGAGTAACATGATAAGGAGGCCAGATAAAATAGGGATCCTTCAATCTGGAGTCAAGAAGGGCTCGCAGAGTTGTTTTTTTTTTCTGTTGCCTGTCTAATTTGCTGAGTCATATCCCTAACTTCTGTTATTGGAAAAGGGAGCCTATATCAAATTATCCTGCACCCAAAGAGGCAAAGCAGCCCAGAGTGTCCTGGCAACCTTCCTTCTGTTTGGCTTATTGAAATTAAGATGGCAAATATCTATCATTTCCTCTGTCCATCCTCTGGTGGTTGATAAAAACAGATCCTTATACCTAATGCTTGTTTCTTCGTCCATGTGATGCCAATTAACTAAGAAAATAATCTATATCCTCATTTGGAATCATTGGAGCATGGGAGTTATAGTTATATCAAATTAAGCATCAGTTATTGAATGTGCCTTAGGTGAAATACTTCTTCCTAGTTTGTTTCTTAGAAGTTCTACATCCTTTGCTAACTCATTGTATCTAGCAATGTATAGATCACTGATTAGAGTAAATTAAGAAAACATAAATACTAATAGTAAAATACTGTTTATTGATCATCTGCAGTGAGCCTGACTTGCTATGCATGCTACATTCCTTATCATTCATGTCTACGGTCTGAAGTATGGTTAATGTCACATTCATTATCATTCATTTCTACAGTCTGAAGTGTATTATTCTCCCATTTTATAAATGAGGATGAACAGACTCCGAGAAGTCAAACAACCTGGATCTATAAACCAATTCCCTTTACTGATTACCCAGAATTCTTCAAAGCTATGCCTTCAATACCCTCCCAGGATACCTACAAGAACCCTTTCATCAAGAATTCCTGACCCACCACCACAATATTATTTTCAAAAACAAATCTGCATTCTTAATTAGAGAGAGCTATGGAAACAGAAATCTCTAAAGAAAGGAGCACTCTGAGAACTGTCCCATCCAATTGAGAGTATCATGAAAGAGAAGCATCCTACCTGGGTGTCACAGAAGCCCCCTCCCTCTACTGAAAAGGTCTGAAAAAAGGAGGAGTCAGTGACAATAACCACTTAAGTCTGTGGCAATAACCAAACTATCAGATGATAGCTTGAAATTCCAGCAACTCTCATGGGGTGATGTGCCCCTCTTATGGAGCAGAATTAAAGCCCTGCCCCTTGTCACTGCTGAGGTGACAAGGAAGGAAAGCAGTTTGTTTCTGTACCTTAGCAGAGAGAACACACTCCAAACATTGGCTTCATTCTTCCCAGTAAGCACACAGTGCACAGCAAATTCTTCATGTACAATGTTTGGCAATACGCAGGCCAGTAACTGCTATCATTATGGAACTCATCAAATATGATTTGTTGAGACATTAAACCAATTCAGCAGGCTCCTGAAAATTATTCTGCTGTTGATGGGCTCTGCTTATTTTTTTTTAATTTCACCATCAGGGGAGAATAGCAAATGCTACACATTTATTATGCTCTTTCCCTCTGTATGTTGAAGGCTAATCACAGTAAGTCTGAAGGCTCCATTTCCCTCATTTTTTCCACTTTATGAGTTATTTATTACATTGGCCTTAGAGGTTTAAGTCAACTTATATAAATTGGAATTATAGCCTAAACTATATTTGAGCTTTGGAATGCATGAGTTTTTGCCGAAATCAATGCTGAACTTGACCCTCTTCATAAGATAAAAGGAGCTCCCTGGGAAAGACTAGTCAAAAGACTTCATAAAGTAAAGCATCTTAAATTTTAAATCTTATAAATTAATTTACTAGAGAAATACACCCATGGAGTACTTTCCTAGGATTGAAATATTCTCGAGATCTCTTACGGATATAGTTTTCATTTATGTGAAATACCATTTTTTTCCCTAAAAGAAAACTGTGATTGATTGAAAAGGTGCATGAGAAGAAGAACGAGAATCTTAAATAAGGGTTATCTTGCCTTGAACACACAGTTTCCCTACCTTCTATATAGCAAGGGTAGCAAATATGATCCTGGGGCCTACCGTAGCCTGTTCTTATAAGTAAAGTATTAATTATTTCAACACAGTCATGCCCACATGTTGATGGTAACTTTTGCAACACAGAAAGATCCGAGAAGCTGTGACGAGGACCATATGATTCACAATGTCTATAAAACATTGAATTATCTGTCCTTTTTCGGAAAAGTTTGTTGATCCCTGCTATCGAGCGCTGAGAGTGGAGCTGGAGAGATGGCCTTGCAGTTACAGAAGGAGCTGCGGTGTGTCTCAGGCAGTGATGAATGAACCGGGCTCCCACTGCGCAGCTACTCAAATTCTAGGTGAAGAGTCAGCGGCGTTTAAGTAATGCAGCAGTTAAGGCAATTCTACCACTGCACTTTCAGCTTTAAGATAAGCGCTGTCCTTTTCATTCTTCTAACTAATGGTACAAGCCCCCGATCATTTTGTCAAAAATGCCGGGGTCTTTTCTACCTCTAGGGTTCTTCCTCCCGTGAAAATCTCAAGACTCCCCAGGACTTCAAATTCAGGTGCATCAATCCTAAACAGGATTCCTTGGTTGAGAGAAAACAGGGGCAGCTGCTTGGAACCTCAGGGGCTCCACTTCCCGTTGCCATGGTGACAGCTGCACACTTATGCCACTGGGTCAAACTATGAAAGGAGAGTCTATGCTCCATGAAAGCTGGTGGCTTTTTAATAGGCAAATGCTGTTCATTAAGCTAGTACCGTTCAGAGTTAAGTGTCTTCCCTTGTGTTGATCCTAATTTCTCCAGAGAAAGAATGTTTTCTTGATTCTTGTTATGAAGGGAATACAATCTGACCCAGAACCTGTCAGCCACCAAGACAAGTGGCACAGCCTGAGGTCTGCAGCATGGATTACTTTGCTCCTCGGTGGAGGTGGCCTCAGTGAAGGACCCCAACTCAGAGTTTCTGCTCTACTCTACCGGGCTGTCAATAAGGGTTTGGCATATTCCAGGGTTCTTTTCTGAGAGAGATGATCGTTTTAAGTGCCCTCGGTTCTATGTTTTGAACCTAGTGCAGAAACAGAGACTTAATTCTCCTGTGTCGTCATGCCAATAAATTATTTCCCTGACTCTTTTGACTTGGTCAAACTCAAGGGATTCTTAGGCAATCAATGCATTATGGTACCCACTGTTGCTAAGGCATTTAATGGGGATCATTTTCCATGGGTTGGATATTTTGTTTTTATCAGGGTGCTCAAATGAAGCATGCTACTTGACATCTTTGGTGAAGCTCTTCAGAAGTATGAATGCCCATTAAACAGAGCTAAGATGCAGCTAACTGAAAAAGTATTTTGGATTTGCCTTTCTCTTTTGGCTTTACACTGTCAAATATTTCTCAAACTCCTAGTTTCTTATCACATTTCAAGTCAGAGAACAGCAGATACCCACATTCCTGCCCAACACAAAGCACCAAATTATTTCGATTCACAAATAAAGACTCTATGTTGACTTTCATTCTTTTGTTTTAAAGATTTATTTAATTATTGTTACTTTTTATTTTCATGTGTGTGTATGCCTGAGTATGTATATGAACACACGTGCAGGTGCCTGCAGAAGCCAGAAGAAGGCTTTAGGTCTATGGAGTTGGAGTTAAAGGTTGTCATGAGCCATTTGATGTGGGGTTTGGAAACTGAGTTCAAATCATATACAAGAGCAGCAGGTGCTCTTAACTGCTGAGCTATCGCTCCAGGTCCTTAGTTCTTGTTTAAAAGTCTTTTTCTATAACTGTATACACTAAACACAATGTGATAGTTGAATATTTCACTTGAAGTCCCCTCAAAGAAGGGCAAGACATTGCTTATTAGCATCAGAGCAGATACTAACTAACAGTGAACTCACAGATTCTTCAATTTGTCTGGAGTTTTTGTTTACCTTTTGGTCTCTGAGTCTTGAACTATAGGATCTGGACAATAGCCCCAGTGTTTGCATCAGTCTCTGTAAGTCCATACCCAAGTACACAGTGTAGAAACCTTGTATGCCAAGGGACTCTAGCTTTTAGAGGTATGAATTATTTCATACACAATAAACCAAACACAGGCCAATTAACTTCATCTGAAGTTTTGTCAGTGAAATACCAACTTCCTTCCCTGTTGAGGGAAATCAGGCTCTTCCACTGGGTCTCCTTGTTCTATAAGGCAATGTAGTTTATGGAGAGTATAGGCAACCTCTTGACAAGGAAGGTTTCCATTGGCAAAAATGAGTGGTTCTCTGGACCTGACATATTAAACCCATGGGCCCCAGATGCATTCCTTGGTGTGTGTAAGGGTTGATAGGATCAGCAGACATTTCATCAGGAGCTCCACTACCAAGGCCACATGAAAACCTGCATGCCTACCCACGCAAGAGTCCTGAAGATCAAAAGTTGGAGTGCGGGGCTCTCTTCCAGTGCTTGAGCTCAGCTGTCTTAGTCATCTTCTCAATGCTCTGATAAAACTACCCTAGCAAAAGCAACTTAATGGAGAAAGAGTTTCAGAGGGATACAGTTTACAATGGGCTGGAAAGACATGATAGGCAGCCTGGAACGCAAGGTGCCAGGAGCAGGAGACTGGCTGATCCCATTGCATCCACACCCAGGAAACAGAGAATGACAGAAAATGGGGCGGATCTATAAAGCTCCTGGCCTCTAGTGACACACTTCTTCAGTGAAGTGCCGCTTCCTGAGGTTTCAACAACCTTCCCAAACATCAGTACTATACCCGCTGGGAACAAGATGTTCAGAATTATGAACCTATAGGAGACAGTTCATGTTCAAACCATAACATGCCTCTTCCTTTGGGTGCAGGGTTTAACAAAGGGCTTCAGAACAATGAAATCCTTCCCTATAAGACCTGAGAAATATCCACTGTACTCTGTAGCTTTACAATTTCTTAAACAGTGGTAATTAGCTGCTAGTCCCAAAGATCTTTAGACCTGCTCATGGATTTTGCTATGACACTGTACATCCAGAGCTTCAACTGAGGACTACAGAAATGCTCTCTGTGACAAGAGGCAATTTAAGGGCTATGCCTTCCAGATAGTTGAGTAGAGGGGCAGACTAAGGATCCCTTCCCAGTGCAGTGGCATCATCCATGTGAAGACAACACATGGAGAAAGAAAGACAACACAAGAAGAAAACATGGAGGATTCCAGTAACCCTAGAGAGTTCATGTCCAGAGACTTTTGTAATAAGCACTAAAGCGAAAGGAACTAACCAGGTATCTGAGGGTGTTCTCTCATGTCATGAGAATTTCAGAGGAATCAGAGTAGTTTGTCTTTATTCCCTCCAGAGCCTATTGATAATATATAATTCACATATCCAGCTAGATCTGGATTCTACCAGTATGCCCCCTTCCCTTTGCTCAGCTCAGCTGTGTTTGAACACTTGAACACCAGAATGATCCTACTGCTCAATAGATTTTAAAGCGATCTCATAAATACTTTCAGGCAATGTGATATTTTTAACTCCTGTGGCCTTATCTGATGCCACTTGCTTTTTTTTTAAATCCTTTAATATTCTTAACAACCTTGGGCTGAATGCTCGCAAAACGAAAGCCTTTAGATTGGAGAGGCAGGTTTGGAGCTCTTCCAGGTATGAAGCTCAGAGAGGTACGATTTAGCTACTCTCACCTGTGTTCTGTAGTATCTGTTCGCAGATGGGAACTTTCCCAGAATCTTTGGTGGGGGTGATGATCTTGAAACACCAAAATGAGCACCTAGCAATGCAATTTTCTGGATCAAGGGATCCAGATGTTTAACCCACCTTTATTTGATTATGTTTCATCTTGACAATTAGATAATGTACAGAGAGTGTCTTGACGCAACATAAAGAAAGAGAGTGGAGGGAAAGAGAAAGAGAGAGAAAGAAAGAAGGAAGGAGGAAGGAAGGAAGGAAGGAAGGAAGGAAGAAGGAATGAAGGGAAAAAGGGAAACAGGGGAAAGGAAATGACCATAGATCATTCATGGATAACCCTACCTGGCAGTAAAGACTGAGCTTTAAAAAGGAGGTATGGCTAGAATCACTGGAGCTGACCCTGAATCTAGCTGTTCCATACACTCCTCTCAGGGGACTGGTAATGACCTTGTTCCGAGTTAGTGTCTGTAGTAGTACCACACATTATGACATGTTGCAAAAACATGTGAACTAGATTTTGAAAACTTGATTAATGGTTTCTTGATGGTTAGTAAATTTGAAGTGCTTTTTCCCTAACTCAAACGGGCCAATTTAATCAAAACAATGCCCCTCTTCCACCCTGCTCTTGGGGTGCTTGTGTTCTAATGCAGCCTTTGTTGTTCTCTGATTGTTTGTGTGCTTTAGCGAGGACCACAAGGTGAAGCTATCCAACCACACTGTTAATTTTCAAGTGAGCACATCAAAACGTTCCAGTGGGTTTTCCTGCCTTTATTCGACTGACCTTATATCAGAAACCGAATATTTTTTCGACTGCTGTTTCCATGGTTGAGTAGTGCCGGGCTGTGTATCTCCTCTGGGGAATTTCTGAGGAGCTGTGTGTGTCATTTCAGAATAACCTCAGTCACGGCAAAGTGCCTGGCTATAAGAAGTCGTGTAGAAAATACTAAAACATTAAACAGACCCTGATACAATGAGTCAGGGAGGTAGAGTAAAGCCCCATGTGAGTCGGGATAGGGGATGGCAAAGAGTCAGGTGTCTCTGCATATGGAGTTTACTGATTAGGGAAGAAGGTTAAGATCATGTGAGAACTAGAGTCAGGAGAAGGTGGAACTGAAGGACCCCAAGAGTTTGAAACCTCTGAGTGGCAAGATGAGAGGAAAGATACAGAGCTTTTTTGTGAAGGATGCACTGATGTCACACAATGACAAGGGTGCTTGGAGAAGGAAGAGGAGGGGAGAGAAAAAAATGAAGTCAGTGGTTATGATAATGA
>LOJH01018389.1:18226-32324 GCA_001685095.1 Ellobius talpinus
AAATGGATGGATCTAGAAAACATCATATTGAGTGAGCTAACCCAGACCCAGAAAAACAATTGTCATATGTACTCACTCATAAGTGGCTTTTACACATAAAGCAAAACAAAAAAATAAAAACAGCCTACAATTCACAATCCCAGAGAACCTAGACAGCAATGAGGACCCTAACAGAGATATGCATATTCTACACGGGAAGTAGAAAAAGACAAGATCTCCTGAGTAAATTGGGAGCATGGGGACCATGGGAGAGGGATGAAGGGGAGGGGAGAGGCAGGGAGGGGAAACAGAGAAAAACGTAGAGCTCAATAAAATCAATTTAAAAAAATAATAGGCAAAAAAGTTCAAGTTAAGTCCCCTCTATAAAGAGGAAAAAAGTTTTAATCCTCCTAGGAATAACACAATGGGTCTGAGATCTCTAACAGGAACAGGAAGTGCCCCTCCTTCTCATCATGAGTGAGCCATTTGAAAAAGAGCAATACTGGTGACTTAAAGTAATTCTGGCAGCATGTATATCACTGCTGTTTGAATCTCCCATCTCCTCTACCAAGCCTTGCGTGGGCAGAATGGCTAGGGTAGCTGCTGGACCCTCTGTAGTAGCAGCTACATTGGCATCAGGAATGGAAAATCCAACCCTCCCCACTTGCTTTGTTTTGGTTTGTTTTTTTTTTTTTTTTGAAACACAGTTTCTCTGTGTAGCTTTGGAGCCTGTCCTGGAACTTGCTCTGTAGACCAGGCTGGCCTCGAACTCACAGAGATCCACCTGCCTCTGTCTTTTGAGTGCTAGGATGAAAGACATGCACCACCACTGTCCGGCCCCTCCCCACTTCTTTAACACCACTGAGAACACAACCCTTGCCAGCCAAGGAGGCCTGGGCCTACACCTCAGAGTGGCCAGGAGGTGCATGCCAATTTTTCTGTGGAACTTCAAGGAGCCTGGAGATAGTAGCTATACTGGGTCCAAATGCTTGCTTGATTCTTCTACTGAGTCTTCAAGCCTGTTTTCTCTAACTGAGCTAGAATAATTTTTCCATTCTTTGAACTCCTTTGCCTTATGCCTGTGGTCTGTGTTTCTGCTCAACCAAGCCTGGATAGTCTTGCTTTTTTGTTCCCCCTTTCAGTTATAAAAACAACCTGATGTCAGTGTTTTCCTCTCTAGGTTTTTTTGGGGGGCTTGTTTATTAAGTTACAATTATTTATAAGCTTAAAGAAAAATAAATAAGGTTTGTCCTACAATGGAGTCAAACTCTTTCTAAATATATCAAACAAGAGAGAGACAGATAACAATTATGCTACATCCAAAGTCTCCTGAATTGACACATGAGCATGCTATGAACAAGGGAACCTTGTGCCTAAACCTGCTGTCCAGTGGCATGGGCGCTGCATGCTAGTTCAATTTGCCACGCCTTCTACACTGGCTTTAATTCTCCTCCTCTTAACAAAAGATAATTCACTTGTTGAGAGGTAATTACCTGATTCTGTAAGATGTCCCCAAGAAAGTTTTAGGCAATAGATGACAGAACATCTGCCACAGGGCCAGTCACCACAGCAGGCAGAAACACGGGTATTCATTTAAGCAGTAAACTGCAGGTGCTATGGTATGGATCCATCCCACCTGAGTAAAGAAAGCGAGACCGCCTGAGAAGAAGGAGACCTGGACTGTGAACATCCACCCAGTCCAGCCTGGAGGCCAACAAATAATCACACAGCAGAAGCTTGAGGAATTCAACAACGGTCATTATGAGGTAAGGATCAAGACTCCTCTTCCTGTTTTTGAAGTCATGTTAATATTGGCCGTAAGGCTTCCTATAGGGCTCGCCACAATGACACATAAGAAGTGGGGTTCTAACACAAAGAATTTTACGAACTCTGTTATATTTGGAAATAGAGGTTTGTAAAATAATTGCCTGATTTATTTAATAATTTATGCCTTGTGATGCATGCAAAGAACAGTTGGTTCTTGTAGATGATATAAATATTTTCCTGAAAATAATATGTCTTTACAATTATATAAAAGAACCTAAATGTACTTACCTACTGCTTAGAAAGAGACAGGCATGTTATGTGCCTATTTGAATAAAGAGTGCTGTTTTATTATACTAAGAAATCAAGAATAGTTAGTAGCATGGTAAAAAAAATAAACTGCTAAAAGAAAGCATAGCCAATACAAGGAAAGCCCTAGAGAGTATTTTGGTATTTTTGGAGTGATTACTGGTATTGGAAAGCTTGCTTAGTATGTCTAATGGAGCCCTTCTCTCTGATATTATTAGGCTGATTATTTGGATTATGAGTCCTGAACTCTTTGACCCAGTTTATTACCTCTTGGATAAACGCCATGAAGTTCCATGTCATTCTAACTTCTGAGCTAGTCTATCACGTGGTAAAACAAGAGGACCCTGAGTATTCTGTTCCTTATGACAGAATTCTCAATGGGAGCTTTATAAGAGATTTTGAATAGCTCCAATGGGGGGGAACAGATGTAGCAGAAACTCAAAGGGATAGAATTGGTATTATAGAGGATTTATTGATAGATTTGCTTAAGAGACATTAAGTCACAGAAAGGGGAACTTATCTAAGAAGCTCTGCCTCCAAAACAACCCACAGGTAAGTAGTGTACTAACCAGGCCTGTTAGAGATAAGGGAAATTTAGAATTCTGGGATGTAAATGTTTCCTCACCTGGATTGACCAACCAGTAGTCTCTGCTTCCCATGATGAAGAAGAGTGGAAATTTGGCCCTGATTTCCACACCAAAGACATACCTCAAATGGGCAGCTGGCAGGTAAGGGGAGCCTTGTAGGGTCACAATCATTATTAAGTCCAAGTCTGCCGTTAAATCCCCTGAGCTCTTGTCAAGAAAGACATAACTCTGCTAGGTGGGTAAGATGACCCTGGGTAACAACCCTTTGAAAAAAAGAACAACATTGGCATACTTCAAATAATTCTGACTATATGTAATACCTTTGCTGTATAAATTTCCTATCTGTCTAAGTGGTCAGACTTGCAGTCTCCTATTCCTGTTTAAATTGGTCGAAGTATGAACTGGAGTCTGGACCCCAAAGAGATTTAAGGATGACAGCATATGTAAAATACATGAGCCTGAGTTGTATGTAAGCTAATGAATTCTTCTGTTTGGGGTTTACTGTTATTTGACTGTTAGCCCCAGTAGGCCAGGTGCTCAGGGAAAGAGCCTTACTTCATTTCTAAGTGTCTGGACTGATTTCTCACCGAGAAGGCATATTATTTCTATAGCAATACCTTAAACCAAAATACTTTGCAAGGAAACCAAAAAGATATCTATCAGAGTAGGATCCTTGCTAACCAGATCAGAATAAACTAAGCTGACTATCAGCTAAACCAACAGACGTTTGAAGGCCCTAAAAGAGCTAAGAATCCACATGGTCTGGATTCAATGGGTCCATGGAGGTACTTGCCTTCCACACAGCTGATTCTTCTGGTGCGTCTGATTCTTCTGGAAGTCTGATATTGTGACCCCATAATTGTTGATGCAAAACTATCTTAAAAGAAATAAAAGACAGTTTGTTCTGGAGCCATTTTGAGTGATCATGCCCTGTGAAAACATCTTTAGATTAACTAAAATTCTTTTTTCCAATATGGAAGCAGTTTCATGAAGTTTTAATTGTTTTACAGAACAAAAATAATCATAAGTCAAGGCAAAATTAAATTACATTGGTAGGTACATCAGAGATGCAGATACAGCACAATCGAAAAAGCTTTTCTACAGGCCCCAGATACTGTCTGAAGTTTTAAATTAATACATTCCAGAAGGTTTTTATTATTAGTCACAGGGTGTTAGTTCTAACACAGAGTGGGGCAAGGACTGGCTGTTACAGAGGGCTAGAACCAGTCCAAAGAGGTCACTAACCTTTGGGCCTGCAGCGTTCTAATCTCCCCTCAGCACTGAAAGTCTAATCAGCCAATCATTCCCTGAGACACAGCTTCTTTGCCATTTTCATTCATAGGATCTGTAGCTCACGTTTTAACTGGACCATTTGTTTTCTTCTGGGTGGGTCGTCGTTGTTGAGTTCTTTGTGTATTCTAGATATTAATCCTCTAACAGATTTACAGCTGGCAAAGATCCCTTTTCCCCATGTAGGCCTGCTCCTAATTCCCAAAGGACTAAATCTCCTACTTCAGAGATACTTGTTTAGCCGTGGTCATTGTCGTCTTTATTCATAATAGCTCGTAAATGGAAACAACCTATATACCCTTCAACTGACAAATGGATAACAAAAATGTGGTATGTTTGTGAGCAAAATCATTTTACGATAAGAATATATTTATTTTAGAGTTTTACAGCTCAATATCTTCCTTTTACAATTAAAAATGTTATTTTTACTTTATATGTATGGTGTGTTGCCTGCGTATGTATCTTTGCACCATATGGACATCTGGTACCTAAACAGGCTAGAAGAGGTTGTCAGATCATCTTGAACTGGAGTAATAGGTGGTGGGAAATTGAACCTGGGTCTTCTGGAAGAACTTCTTGTGCTTTTAAATGCTGAGCCATCTCTTCAGCCCTGAAAACCTTTTTTTATCTTATTAATTTTTTTTCATACAATATATTTCAATAATACTCTTTCTCCTCCCTCAACTCCTCTCCATTCTCCCTACCCACTCAACTGGATGCTGCTTCTTCCCCCATCTAGAATAACAAAGAATGAAAATCCAAACAAACATTTTAGCAATCTCATTTAGTCTCATTTAGGGGTTGCATCTTTTTATTTCATTGCAGCTATTACACTTAAATAAATTATACATTGGTGGGAAACATTATTTTCCTTTGCCTAGATAGCTGAAGTTCTTTGCTTCTCTTCAGTTCTATTCTGCAGTGTCCCTTTGTCTCTATGACCTGACATTTAGGCCTGTCATTTGTCATTATCTGTAGCCAATTTACATACCAATCTTGTTCCACATAACTTCACAAAATCACTCAGAATTCTGACCAACACATCGTCTTTATTGTCCTTCAAGGGTACTGCTTCTTGTCCTCTAAATTGTTCCTACATCTATTAACCTTTACTTATTCTTTTCTCTGTTTATTTGCTTATTTAAGAATTTTGAGAATTACATAATAACTATTGTATTTACATCATTTCCACTCTTAGCGCTACCCTCCAACTCCCCCCATGTCCCCTCGAATTCCTGACCTCTTCCTTTTTCATTGTTCCATAAATGCAACATGCCGAATCCACATAGTTTTACTCATATGTGTATGTATGTAAGGCTTGGGATTGAATAATCTATGGGGCAGGGCTTGTGCTTGGAAAAAAAATCTGAATCTCTTTCTCCCATCAGACATTGTTGGTAGCTCTTCACCTAGGGGTGTCACCTTGTGACCATTCCTCCACCCATGTAGGCATGTCATCTGGTGCTGTCATCATGCAAGTCTTATTTAGGTCTCTATATTGCTGAGATGTCATGAGTGCATCTTCCATGTCCTATATAGATGACACTATTTTGGATTATAATAAAAAAGTAGTAATGTATATATGTATATAAAGTAAAAAAAAACAGTAGCAGTAAATTTTGAAATGCATGATGAAGGTTAAGGATATTCCTTTTACAAGACTATGATAGTTAGTTTTAATTGTCAATTTGAATACATCTAGGATTGCCTGGGAAAATCCTATTGCAATCACATGTGAAGGATTATCTTATACTAACTGATGTGGGAAGACTTTCCCAATCTGAGTGGTACCATTGTCTGGGTTGGGGGTCCAGAGCTGGATAAGAAGAGCTACTGAGTACTAGCAGTGGTCTTTTCTAACTGTGGATGTAATGAAATAAACTGCTTCAAGCTCCTGTTGCCTTGACTTCCCTGCTGTGATAGATTATACCTTGAACGGTGAGCCAAAATGAACTTCCTTAATTTCCTCTGTGTCAGGGTATCTTATCAAAACAGGTAGACAAACCAAGACAAAAACCTTGTAATTTCCACACAAACTCCCATTTGCACATGTCTGTTTCTTCTGCTACCCTATTATCAACAAAGACTGACATCACATTTTAAACAGCACATTTAAAGGCCCTGGTAGAGTAAATTTTAAATAGTCAGTGCTGAAAAGAACCTTGTTATTGATGAATAAAAAGACTTCAGCATTTTATATTGGTCGATGAGAGATTAGGATAAATTCTGACAGAAATAGCAATTGTAATGAAGAAGAAAAAAGTGTGTGTGTGTGTTTGTGTGTGTGTATGTGTGTGTGAATGGCTGGTTAGAAAAAGAAGAATTTTATTTATGGGAAAGAGAAATGTATGTATAGAAAGAGATGACTTTGAACATTTTTATTTAATAAAGTATTTTGACGCAATACTTCTGATTATAGGGCAAAAAAAGAAGTGGCAATATGCACATTATCAACACCAAAAGCAAGCTAAGTATGTGTGTACACAAACATCTATTTATCTTAAATAATTTTAAGTAAACATAAAAATTTTCTATTATAAATAGTTTTTAAGCAAACATAAAACATTTTCCTATGTTTTCCACTATCCTTAGTGCAATTTTGTCCATTCTCCATTCCTCTCTCTCTATCACCTTCACTATCTTTGCCCCTGCTAAACTTTCCTACATTTTTCTTTTTCCCTTTTCAAAACACCTCTATTGTACTATATTTCTCTCTAGAACAACTTCTTACTCTCTTCTCCATGGTGTCTTTCTATTTTCCTGGTTTCTATACTTAACTCTTGGTTATAAACATGCATATAAGGATTTGAAGCTAGACTCCCAGAAGAACAGAAAATATGTGGCATTTCTCTTTATGAATCTGGGTCACCTCAGCTGTTAACATGGATGAACCATAACGATGAGCAGTACAGGAAGGTATCACCAAGTATGCGATAATGGCACTTATATTTGGGGGATAACTAAAAGCTATGTAATTGAAAGCATGTTCAATGGGAGGCAATTCACACCCGGTCCTATAAAATTCAAAGAATAATACATATGGAATACCTAATCCCAATTGATATGTCTTCAGAGCAAGTCATATGTCTAAGGCTCAGGGGAAAAACCATAAAAGAGAAACCAGAAAGATTGCAAGAGCCAGCGAACCAGGAAGTCTATGAGATAGTGTCCTCTAGATATGACAGGGAAGCTCCACCCATAAAATCTCAAAAAATATATAGTTACCTAAACAAGACCTGCATTATGACAACACAGTTGCCATGCCAACAAGGATGGTAGAAATCTCAGAAAGCCCTACCTTTAGATGAAGAGCTGTGGGCAATTAATGACTGCTGAGAGAAAGAGAATCAGTCTATTTCAGGAATGAGACAACTGATAGGTTATCCAATCCTGAGCGGTCAGCCTTAAGCACATAAAAACATGAGAAACACTAAATGGACTCATCAGGGTGTTTATGTGTGTGAATGATCATGAATGACAAAGAAGAAAAGTTCATTAATTTTAGAGGGAGTGGGGTCACATAGGAGGAGTCAGAGGGAGGCGAGTTCAAAAACTGTAAATGCAATACTCAGGCAGAAAATTCCTAGACAAAATAGATAAAATAAAAATAAAAAATTCATAAGAAAATAAAATACCACTTTTAATTCTAGTTGATACTTTTTTCATGGAAGAAATGGTGGTTGATAATACTCTGGTGGAAGGCATCACACCCATGTGTATCTGAGTAGCACTAATTTTGTGTTGTGATCCAGCTGCCCTCACTCCCCCTGACCCACAGGGGAACTTCTTTGTGGTCTGTAATTGACAAGGATGTTTGTGTTCTTTCTGGCCGGTGGGTCTCCACAGAAGCAATAGAGGTATAAAAGGTTGCTGGGCAAAATAAAGGTTGCTGTTCTTCCACCTGAAAAGAAGCCTCCGTGTCTCAATCCTGGCACCCCCTACCCCTGCCAGTCTTGGCTATCCAGGCTGCGCTGGCTGCAGCAATTTTGGAGTCAGTGGGTTATTGGTATTGGGAGAAAGATGAGAGAAGGCAATAGTGAGAAAGTTAATGAAGGATGTAAGAAAGAACCTATGGAAACTCATTCGTTAGTAGGCTAATTTAAAAATCTAACTTTACCAACAACAAAAAAGAGTTCAAATGGTGGTACCTTGCATGGATGGATAATATTACTCCTAAGAATACATGGATTATTAAACAAAAATTTTAGAACAGGGCATGTACTACCTACATATGAAAAAATATTGGTCAGGAATGCCAAAGAAGTATCCAAAATTAGAGAAACTATTGTCATTTCTCTTGGTTGCCACCCTATTGCTAAGATAGCACAACTTTAGCTGCAGAATAGAGAGAAACAAATCTCAAATTGACCAGGAAACTTTTTCCCTTATGGCTAACTTTCAGAGTGACAGGAGGTATTCTTCAGGATGCTGATGGAGAAAAGACAACAACGATCTTACCCAGATATTAGACCCTGCATGCTACAATGCCAACCTGCCAGGCAAGATATATCCACCAGTGAAATAGTGGTACAGCTGCCGTAGGTAACTACTTTAAAAAATAGAAATGAGGATGGCTCCATGTGGTGGTTTGAGTAAGTGTGACTGCCCTAGATTTCTGTGTTTGAATGCTTGGCCCAAAGTAAGTGGCACCATTAGGAGGTGTGGCCTTATTGGAGCAGGTGTGGCCTTGTTGGAGTAGGTGTGGCCTTCTAGGAATAGGTGGCCTTATTGAAAGAATGGCATCACTGTGGAGGCAGGGTTTTAGGTATTATATATGTTCAAGCTACACCTAGTTTGACAGTCCACTTCCTGTTGCCTGCAGATTAATATGTAGAGCTCTCAGCTCCTTCTCCAGCACTATGCCTTCCTGAATGCCGCTGTGTTTCCTGCCATGACGATAATGGACTGAACCTCTGAAATTGCAAGCCAGCCCCAATTAAATGTTTTCCTTTAAAAGAGTTGTGGTGATTGTGATATCTCTTCACAGCAATAAAACCCTAAGACACTACTCTACAAAATGGAATTTCATATCTCATGCTACCTATATTCCTAGTTAAAAGCTCATGGCTGGGAGAAGCTATGCAGGCCCTATGATATAATCTAGTATTGTTATTTTATTATTTGATCATGTTGTCAAATTGGCCTTCTAAATATTTCTGTTTATACCTATAGATCTGGAATGCTCTCAACTGTGGTCAGAGAAGCTTAGTTTTTTTTCCAGTGGGCAGCAGTCATTACAGAGACACAAAATTAGTCAAAGGGTTTAGATCAAATTTGATCATCTTTATTTCCCCTAATCAGCTTATTGACCTAAAGCTTAAACTGTGGAGTGACTCAACAATAATTGACAGGAAGGAGAAAACATCATGCTAGCATTGTCACGTATGCCCTCACTCAGTCCCTTGTTAAAAGATGCATTATGCAAGTGTATACCCCATTGAATTTTGCCAGCATTTTTTTGTCCCCTGGTGAAGTATTACTTCTGTTTGTCAAGGAGGAGGGATACCTACGCTTTCAAATGCTTTAGTGATTCTGTCCCCAGACTTTAATTTGTGCCTGAAATTCAGGTCTATATAAACTGTTTCAAAACCAAAAGGTACTTTTATTTTGTACCTGACTTGTGTGTAAAATCTGAGTTTAGAAAAATTAAACATACCTAGAAGCAGAAAGCAAAGAGACGTAGTTCAACTTTGAAAACAGGTTTCTTTGGAGAAATATATTTCCAGTTATATTGTAAGGCAGCTGCAAAACCAATTTTTAACATATGAAATAACAGATGATCCATTTAGCAAAGCTTATGCTGACCAAATCATACAAATTACTGATACATATATGGGAAAAGCTGACCATAACAAAATCACGTGAGTGTAGCCAGTAATCAGAAGCCTGATCATGTTTCAATTAAACAGAGAATTATACAGAAATTCATTGCCTTGTATATTTGATAGAATGGTTGAAATATTTTTCATAGAACATTTTCTTGTGGGGAGTCCTTATAAAGCATACATGAAACTATCATTACTGGAAGAAAGCAAAAAAGTGTAGAGCACTTTTTATAAAGAATCAGACACAATATGAATAAGTGATAAATGTCTGTGGTTCACCTTGAGCTGATGGTTATCCATGCTTTAATATCATCCAGCCATTACTAATGGGAACACTTGAGAATTTAGTGGCTTATGGGCATAGAGAAAATACAATTAATAAATATCAAAGGAAGGACACTGGTTAGGAAAAAATGCACTTCATCCTTGACTTTTAGAGAGAAAACAACATCTTTGACATTCTGTTCAGAGGGTTTTTATCATTCAAGAAAAAAAGTCATCTTTTCTAGTCTTAAAATATTTCATATGTGTTTTTACTATCAACCTGTTTTAGGGAAAGTAACGAGCAAAATCAACTTGATAGCTCTTGATCTCAATGTGAATTTCAACCTGTAGTTTCCAAGACCCTGATTTATTCTGTCTAAACCTGTTTCTTTTAAACCTGAGCATGCTGTACGGCTGTAGATGTTCTTATACACAAATCTAAAATCTGTTATTCTCAGACGTATATGCTTGGAAGAGGGGTGAAAATTAAAACACTAAATACAACTTTTGTCACTTTGTATTTGAGAATTAATCTGAAATGTTTTTTTTTAAAAAGCAAAAGTGTGATTTAACTTCACATCCCTAATTTTTTAAAAGAGGGAGAGAATTGACAAACTGCATGTACGTGTTCAATGTCAAAACTTAGTCATGCAAGGACAGAGGATGTATTAGCTAGAGATCACCAATTTCAGCATTAGTGTCAGAGCTGTGGAGTTGAACCATTATGTCTTTTTTGGGCAAGTTTCTTTCCTGATCACTCAGCTCATTAGTATGCAGCTGGAAAATATGAGCACAAAGCGTGCCAAGGCAGACAAAGAAATGACTTGGGGGAAATTTACACACCATGACTATACATATTCTCACACACTATAAAAAATGTAACTATTCACAGTAGGATAAAGCTATAATTTTCTTTCCGTGAAACAATCCATATTGCATGTGTGGTGAGAATGATGAGAAAAATGCACTTGAAAATATCTACAGAGTGACAGTGATATGCTTGGTCATGACATAGCAGTGAGGGCTTTCGTTTCCCCAGATTTATACTTGTTCCTGATACAAAGCACCAGAGGACTGGGGTTGTGAGAATAACATTAGCTTGGAGAACCTGGATCTTAGACATACATCAATCTGTTTTTAATCCCAACAGTTTCTCTGTGATGCAAGGAAAAAGGAGGATGGTAGGCATTTATAAAATACATAAATTATCAAACCCATTTTGTAAATACATGACTATTTTGGAAAAGCTATTGTATTCTCGTTTTGAACTCCATACCACTAGCAATGACAGATCCTAAGTCTTAAGTGATAAAATTTGCTAGACTCCTCACCAACAGGTTTTATGCATTGTACTCATCTAATCCCCAAAGAACACTAAGAGGAGGATCATGGGTTTTTCACAGATAAGAGGACATGCTTGCAGAGGTAAGATTATTTGTTACATGTTTATCATTAGGAAGTGTCAGAAACTTATTAAAGCCAGATGTATGCATCTGTGTGTATACCTAGTGTGAATCATGCTGCAGATTTGCCTACTTGTCTAAATTCCTCACATACTCCTCAATTTATGTCATAATGGAAAATGCAATTGTCCTAGCTTGGCCAAGTTAAAACATGCAGCGCTGGACAACGAAGTTGCTATTTTCTTGATGCATGTAGCAGCATGACACTGATTGAAATGACAGGAAATAACCTCTGGCAAGCCATTCTATTGACTTTTCTGACACAATGCTTCCCATTTTTGAAGGACATTTTGCATGAATATTTTGCAGTATAACACAGTTCATCAACTAAACAATGATCACAATGGCCAACATGTCTTTCTCTATCTTACTTGTTGAGAATCATTGCAGATGTGCTGATTTCCCTAGTTTACAGAGAGATGACGATGCACATTTAGTGTGTTTTTTTTAATTGGAGGACAACTCAATTAAATTTTAGTAATAATTGGATGATGCAAATATGAATTAATAAAGGCTGAAGTTCTTATTGAAGCATTAAGCAAATAATTCCCAATTTAGTAGGAAATAAAGTTTTTGCTTTAATTATTCAAGTTTATGACGGGGTTTTTTAGATCAAGCTTCCCTAATTTGTACTCTATCTTTTCTGAAAGCACTGCAAAATCCACTATCAATTAAAAATGTGCAAATACTAAAATACTAGCATTGAGATAAGATAAGTCAATGCAGAGCAATTATTTCAGTCATTCATTCAACAGATATTGCCGAAAACCCATGTGCCATGCACTGTGTAGGTACCATAAATAAAATAAATACTTTCGATTATCATAGAGTTTCCATGAGCCAAGGCATGTGCATGTTTATACTTGTGTGTATGTGCACAGGCTCACACCTATATGCATGTACATGCTTGCATAGTATGTTACATTATAATAGGTACTTTTCAAAAATATAATGTAGAAAAAAAGCAATTTTGAAGATGGAAGTAATTTTGGAAGAATAGTGTGGAATTTTTAAAATTTATATGGTAGCTGGGGAGATGGCTCAGTGTTTAAGATGATGTATTACTCTTTCAGAGGACCTGGATTCAGTTCCCAGAACCCACGTGGCATCTCATAGCCATGTATAACTATAGATCCACGAGATCTGCCACTCTTCTGGTCTCCGTGGGTACCTGACATATCCATGGTGCACAGACACATGTTCTGGTAAACCAGAAATAAAATAAAATTTATACATCTAAAAACATCATATGTGAAAATATATGCAAATTCTTAGAAATGTCTGCTATGGAGAACAGGATCTACATTCCATTCCTTTGAATATCAGCTGTTCTTTATTTGAAACAAATAGAATTCAAGGAAAATGAAGCTGTATGATTTTTTAGATAAGATCTCAAAAAGTAACATGGTTTATAATCAGTTCATGATGTTGTTCCCAAATGCCCCTTAGGTGGTTCTCATATGTTCCCAAATACTACCCCCTAAGATTAGTGGAGCCCACTCCATCTTGAGAGTAACAGGTCAAGAAATACTATTGATTTGAATATGTTGTAGGTTATTTCTTCTTAATACAATAGAAGACATTTGGCTTTTATCTACTTAAATGTGATAGGTACCTGTTTCTTCCTATTCACTTGGATGTAGCTAGAGATCTTGGATGTAGAAGGCAAAGAGCACCAAACTAAAAGTTACCATTTTTATCTTGGGGGAAATCTTGAGCTCCACATGTCTTTAGTTATATTTTTGTTAAATATCTAGGGCAGCGTTCATCAACATACAGGGCTACTGTACTCCCATGGGATTCATTTCATTCACTGGAAACACATGTGCCTTAAAAGATGTCAGATCTAAGGCATGCTGGTGGTGGCCCATGCCTTTAATCCTAGCATTCAGAAGACAAAGTTAGGAGGATCTTTGAGGCCAGCCTGGTCTACAGAGCAAATTCCAGGACAGTCAGAGCTCTTACACAGAGAAATTCTGTTTTACAAAAAAGTGGACAGAAAGAAAGAGGGGGGATAAAAAGAAGGAGGAGGAGAAGAGAAGGGAAGAAAGGAAGGAAGGAAAGAAGCATGTCAGTCCACAATGTTGTTAACTTCTTTCCACATACATCCAGAAAATAGAAGTTGTTCTACATGTACAAAGGTTTAAAATAGGAAATTGGAAGATTACATAAAGCTTAGAGAATTTCTAAAAGAATAAAGTTCATGGAAATAGCCAGTGAAAATCTTAAGTCAAGGACCCTAGCAAGTGGTCCTTAAGGACTGAACTATACATTTCTACAACTCAAAGAATTCTTGAAAGATGTCTGTGACCATGTAGGCTACATGGGGGAGAGATTCAATTCCCCATCTATCTATCTGTCTGTCTGTCTGTCTATCATCTATCTATCTGTCTGCCTCTCTGTCTTTCTATCTCTATCTATCTATCTGTCTGTCTGTCTGTCTGTCTATCATCTATCTATCTGTCTGTCTGCCTCTCTGTCTTTCTATCTCTATGTATCTATCTCTCTATGTATCTATCTCTCTATCTCTCTTTCTCTCTATCTCTCTATCCCTCTATCTCTCTCTCTCTATCCATCATCTATCTATCTATCTATCTATCTATCTATCTATCTATCT
>LOJH01018390.1:0-21773 GCA_001685095.1 Ellobius talpinus
TAGCTTACACCCAAAATAATCACACAGAAACTGTATTAATTAAAACACTGCTTGTCCCAATAGCTCTAGCTTCTTATTGGCTAACTCTTACATTACTTTAACCCATTTCTATTAATCTGTGTATCACCACATGGCAGTGGCTTACTGGCAAAGTTTCGGCATGTTTGACTCAGGTGGCAGCTCCATAGCATCTCTTGACTCCACCCTGCTTCCTCCCTGTATTCAGCCTAGCTTTTCCTGGCTACCTAAGTTCTGCCTTGCTGTAGATCTAAAGCAGTTTCTTTATTCATTAATGGTAATCACAACACACAGAGGGGACTCCCACATCAGGTACTGGCCACCATACTGGACAATATAGTTATAAACAACTGACAGATAGCTCTGTCAATTTCAGTATCTTTGGTCACCGGGGTAGTCAGGTGTTTGCCTCAGCATCTGTGACCACGACTGATGGATCACACTTGCCCTTCCTCTGTGTGTCCCAGTTCTGTCTGTGGCCTTTCTTCCTTCCAGCACAAGAGCTAAAGCATCGTTCACCTTTCCTACACATGAGTGCTTCTATCTTCCTTTCTTCTCTCTGAGATTTTATCTACATGTGATCTTGGAAAAGTCATCTGTGGGTATGACTCTCAGACTGATCAGGCCTCTGGGAATGAAGTTTGCTTTACCTGAGTCATCGCAATCTTTGGGCTCCTCAATCATGGTTAAGCTCAATTACTTCCAGTATTTACATATTATTTTTTCTTTTTCTTACATAAAAAATCTTGCATTAAATTTGTCACCCATCAAGACTAAGATGTGTGTTTTCTATGAAGCCTTTTTAAAGTTGATGATTATTTTCCTTTCTAGAATATTAAGAATTTATAAATGGAAAAGAAAGCATAGTATTAGAAAATCTTTAAAATTAGATGTTTGAACTTGATGAATCGGTAAATAGAAAATATGCAGCTTACACAGAAATTTTAAACAAAAATGCAAATAATCCAATTAACATATTGAAATGTGTTTGTTTCCTTTTGAATCACTGCATTGATCTTTTCATCAAAATTATGTCCCTTGAACAGCATTGTTTCCTGGACAATGGGGGCTTCACCCATGGAAGCATTTGGAATTTATAAAGAACTAAGCTATTAGGGGAAGAATAATGACTATTATTCTCCTGCCAAATTTGAAAAAAGAGGAAAAATATAGTGTTTTTATTAAAAACGTGGTATTAATATTAAATACACATCTTTAGATAGAGCAAAGCACAGGTAAGCTGTGTTTTCACACTAAAATGTCACCTAAAAAATAATGAAGGGGCAGAGAGGCCTTCTGTGGAATATCACAGGTTAAATTCAAAGCAAAGAAATATTTTTGGTAAGAAGATTTAATTATTTTCATCACCAGATGATGAAATATCTCTTATTATTTGGTAATATATACCTCAATAATAGGTAATATATCTCAATTAGGTAATAATATCTCAAATTATTAAGTAAAACAACACATTAGACAATATATCAAAACTGCTTTCAAATGTGCATATTCAATTTCAAATTTTGAGTTTTGCTACCCACAACTTATTCCAGCATTGCATGAAGTGACCTTGTTTGACTGACTTTAATCCTTTTATAATTTAGTAAATCTGAGCTTGAGGAGTCTTTTTAAGAATATTTGATCATCATAAGTCAACTCTTGAGGTGACTTTGAGAAGATATTGCGGAGAAATTCCTTCCTAGATGAATGTATAGGAAACATAAATTTAGAAAAATAGGGATGAACATCCCGACAGCCTGGATGGTATAGGTAAGAATGTGAAACAGATCACTAGGAATAGTCACTACATCAGAGTGAGGGCGATTTTTGACATGGTCACTCCAGGAGGCAAATCATGAGAGGGGATCTCCATATCTGTCCACAGCTCTGTTCATGACATCGAACCAAGTCCAGAGACATCAGCCAACAATGGTGGTAGCTGTAGTCCAATGTCATTTTTCAGCCTTTTGTGTCATTGTTGACCTACTGCTCCTTCGCAGTCTGAATGCAACCTTCTAACTCCATCAAGCTCGGAGAGCAGACAATCTGAGACCTCATGCTAAGCTCTGCCATGCAGGAATGTCTGTTTGACCCCATCAGCACCTCACAGTATGATGAGAACCTCTGGCTGTCACTACTATATTAGGCCTTTACACAGGATGATCTGACTTCCTCAGCCCAGCCAGCCAGAGCTACCACTCTTTATTTCTTCCCTTCATGTGTTTTCAACATGTGGCCTTCATGTTATCTTCTCATTACGTCATCCTCTCATAACTCATCCTCCCATTTGAAAGGAAGAGAAAGGAGACTGAACAAAAAGTGTGACAACACTAAGCCCCATTCATATTTTGAACTGTTAAAAACTG
The DNA here is from genome assembly GCA_001685095.1 of Ellobius talpinus. Lineage (NCBI taxonomy): Eukaryota > Metazoa > Chordata > Mammalia > Rodentia > Cricetidae > Ellobius > Ellobius talpinus. The sequence continues at coordinate 2,385 of LOJH01018390.1, forward strand.
TTAGAATTATGTTGATTACATTGAAATAAACTTATCAAAAATGAATAATTAATTCTGGGTTCATTTGTCAGTTTGCATTCTATCATCTAGAGCTGGGAAAATATATTGTCCTAAAACAGTTTGACCTTCTTTGTCACAAAGAATAAAGTAATTCCTTCCCATTACTAGTGACTAATGGATTAATTATCAATTGTTAATGATGATTGATAACAGAGTAATGTAGATATCAAATATGATAGACATCACTCTTTAGCGTTATGCTTATTAAGTATTGTACAACCTGAGATACCATCAAGATTTTTATAAACGAAGAAATGTCATGTCTTAATTTTTGTCACTAAGCACTTTAGTTACTGCCTTCTAAATGTATAATATTAGAACTGGCTTCCCTTAAGATATATGCGCAGACAATATGGCAGATTCTATATCAGATTCCGGCCTCTATTTCTTATTGCATGGCCATTTAAACCAAAGCATAATTTTATTTTATATAACAACAAAATTGCCATTCTGGGAAATAGCCTTCCTAGTATACACTAAGATCATATAAAATGAATTATTATTGCAGCTAAGTGTTCACTGTGAAAAGCTTAGCGAAACTGCAGCTTGCTGGCTGTATTGTTGTCTCCCTCACATTTGCTGTAAAATAGAAATGATAGGACTGTAAAGAACACTGTAAAATTGCTATGTGCTACATTGTCATTTGACATGAAGCATGGGAGTCTGCTGACAGTAATCTTAATGAACACCACACTAGAGATTAAAAATATATGTTGCTATCTTCTAACAATCCAACACTCAGATATATTTATATTGCATCTGCATCTGTATGCTCCTTTAAAAAAGCAGTTATTTTAATTAACAAGACATCGAAATTTCATTCAATAAGAAACTGAAGTTATATTAAATCATCAATAAAATTCAACAAGCGGAGTAATTGCTGAAAATTAAAATGCCTTTGAAATTTTGATTGTGAAAGACTAATTAAATACAACTGAGAAGTTTTATCATCTGGTACTTACATTCAGAACACAACGGGAGACTTGGCCACTGGATTTCTGTGCAGAAAAGTGGCTTTTACACACATTTACTGAAAGATGTGAAGAAAAAGTAATTTTTCAGGCATTCCAGAATCATGCAATTAGTCATTGATATCTTCTGCCTTGCCCCTAAATAATCCAAATTATCTCATTAGTTGACATTTATTTTTCAATCAATGTTGCCAGAGGTTCTAATCTAAGTGAAGTAGGGAGAGACGCTTTTGACAGAGTCAAGGAGGATGATTGAATTTTCACACAACAAAAGAACACAAATTCATAGATGGGACCAAGATGGCATTTAGATCTTGGCTTAGTGTGCTTTCTGTTGTTCTGATAAACACACTATTAAAAGAATTTTGGGAAGGAAAGGGTTTATTTGGTTTACAGGTCATAAACTGAACTAAGTCAGGGAAGGAACTCAGAGGCCATGGAGGAGTGCTGCTTACAGGCTTGTTCCTTTGGCTCCCTAAGCCTGTTTTCTTTTTTTTTATTAATTTATTTATTTATTTTATTGTTTTTAATTTATTTTTATCATTATTATTCAAATTTTATCGCCTGTTTTCTTTTGCGACCTAAAACCACCAACTCAGGTGAGCTGGGCACTCCCACATCACCTTGGTGGAGGCAATTCCTCAGCTGAGAGTCTCTCTTCCAAATATATCTAGTTTGAGTTAAGTTGGCAAAACTGTGAGAGATCTCCAAGAGCTGGTTCATTCTACTTGTTTTTTGGTGTTTGCTTTATTTTTCATCTTTGTTTCCTACATGTGACAGTTTCAATAAGAACGGCCCCTATAGGCTCCTGTATTTGATTGCTGAGTAATCACAGAATGGCACTATTTGAGAAAGAGTAGGGGCTCTGATCTCAATGTAGTAGGTGTGACCTTATTGGAGGAAGTGTGTCACAAAGAAGGCTTTGAGGTTTTGAAAGCCTATGCCAGGCCCAGGCTCTTTTTCCCTATTTGGTCTATGAAACAGAATGTGGTTCTCAGGTATTTCTCCAGCTCTGTGTGAGCTGCCGTGCTTCTCACCATGATGATAATTGACTTAACCTCTGAAACTGTAAGCCAGCCCCCAATTAAATGCTTTCTCTTATGAGTTGACTTGGTTCTCGTGTCCTTTCCCAGCAATAGAACATTTGGTAAGCCACCACATGAGAGAGAAATTGGCAAATACTAATTTCAATCTCTATTTTACACTTTCTCAAATTTCACATTTTATATTCCAAGATGAACTTTCTCAGTTACCTCATCTTGGAATTAGTTAGATAGAGGAAGGCAGAAAAATTTCCCTCAGGGTAAAAGTGTCTGGAAGGGTGCCAGCTTCATGCAATGTGCTGCTATTCTGACAGGATGATAAGCCAATTAAGTAATCATCGCCCTGAATGCATGGCTTCGTTGCAGAATTGAAAACAACTATCTCTAGATCTTGGTTTAGGTTAACTAATTCATCTATCTGAAGTTATTTATTAAATACCTGTTTAGTCTGTCCTGGAAGCTGTATTAAGTACTGAGACACCATAGGTAAAACACTAAGAGCCCCTACGCTCACACAAGATGCCCTGTGCAATGTGCCGATAACTGGACTATAAACACATATAAATACTGTCCTGGCTCAGCATGGTCGGGGAGATCAACACGGGATTGAGGTATAGAATGGTTAATAGTACTTTTGCAAATAACACAGTAAGGGAAAAATCTCTGCATGGGAGGTACTGGTGAGTGATAAAGACAGCAACATTTTCATTCTCTGGGGTGGGAATGGTTATCCATGTCCAGTGCCTTGAGAGTGTTGCTAGTTAAGGATAAAGAAGCAGTCAGGCTGAACAGGAGAGCCCAGAAGAGAAATTTTCATTTAAATGCAATAACTGCTGTTTGTGCCATTTCAGACTAAGGAACAGTAAGATGTCACTTGTATTTTAAGATGGTTTGCTCTGGCAGTTATGTTGAGAATGACTTGGGAGGAAGGTGGAACTCTTTGAATCTGTGGATGGGTTAGATGTGGGTATTTAGAGGAATGAAGACTTTAGGTCACTCAATTGGAGACCTTGAGTAATGAGATTGACGACAGAAGTAGGAGCTAAAACGGAGGAGATGACTGTGGGCAAAACAATTGCACTGGAAATACAGGGCTCAGAGTGTTCCACTGCCACACAGCACACACAGATGGAAAACATCAGGAAACCCTATGCACTCTTCTGAGTGTTGATGCATAGAGGAAACTGCTTTTAGAATCCCGTGCTTCCTGCAGATTTCACAGCATCAAATCAGACTCTCGGGGTCTACATGTGATTGTCACCATGTCTCAGACATTGAAGAGATGGTGATTATACAGAATGATTTTGTTAGGTTGCTTCATCTCTTCTGATCAAGAAGGAAGATCTCTCTGTCTGAGCACTGGTTTGGAAGCTTTCTTGATTTTTCCTTTTCTATTTGTTTGAGTCAAAGTTCTGCAGGATAATGGCAGTGGTATCTATGTGACTTTGCTGAACCTTTTAAGGGATGGTCAAAAAGGCAAGGAGTCCACACTGAGGACGAAGATATCAAACTGGAAGAATCAGGAGCCACGAAGCAGAATCCTCCCCTTTCCATAACCGCCCACTGCTGTGGATTCTAATCCATTCTAACTAGAGCCAGTCTGTGTCTACCAGAGATCGTGAGTTTGCTCTGTAGCACAGAGCTCCGGACTTCATTGTCTTCCCTGTTAAATGAGCAGCCATCTCAGTGCCACCATTCTGGCCACCAAACTTAGGGCACATGCAGCCATTGGAATCGGCACTGACCAAAATCATGGCCTTAGTCATGGAGAGCAGCATTGCACTGGTCCAGCCTCTCTCAACCTCCAGATTATCCTTGTTAATTTGCTTATGTACATTAAACAAATACCTGTGCTTTTAAACAATGGATTTTCTTAATTGCTACCATCTTTCTCTGACTATTAGTTGCTTTAATTTCCTTTTTAAAAATTGTTCCTTGCAAATACCTCGCTTATCTGGCTTCTGAGATTTAAGTGTGATCTCATGATTCCTAAGATGATCAAGCCCAACAACATGGCCACCTGTTAACCGTGACCTAAAAACAGGAACCAATAAAGAGAGATCCAAAGGCAATGCGCCTTCTCCTCAGTTCATTCCTCATCACAATGCCTTCTAGACTTAACCATGGTGAACACAGTCAGTCGCCTCGTAGATTTTCTCACATTACAATCTACCTTGCAATCCCTGATTCTCTATCAATTTGATCAATTAAAATACATCATCACATTCTCTAAAAAATATAGAGGCATCAGAGAAGCAGGATGAAACCACTAACTTCTTATCAAGGTAATGATTTTTGGTATCTCAAAAGGGGTGTGTCATATCGAAGATCCCTATCCTCACTTGCTATGGTCTCCCTGCTATACTAACAGCCACCAGAGACAAGCACAACTTAAATGACTGTTTCTTTGTTTTGCTATATCCTCTCCTCCCTTGAAAAATCCACATTCTTCTCAGTTAGTCTGGGCAAGCCCTGAGAGTACTGCTCTTGGTGGCCAGAATGGACATAAGAACACTTGTGGCAGCACAAAATGCTTTTCAAACAAAAGATGGAGGCTCTGGCTCCCAACAGGAGAAGCATCTTCCTGCAAGGCCCCCACTGGTTCAAAGAAATCTGCAAGTGTATCATTCTCTAATATATATGCCCAATTATCCCCAGATTAACCATGTTCTATTAGTTGTCCCCCATTTCTCTAAAACCATAGTGTGGCATTTGCACTGTAAGAGGAATGCTCTAATGTAATCTCATGAGTTCAGAGTTATAAAACACAGATGATGATATAAAGACAATTTAGCCAATTTGCTAGCATTATTTTACTTCTAAAGGAAAGAAGGTTAAAAAAATACAACTAGCCTATGAGAGTGTCCTTCAAGGTAGCAAAAATGCCTTCATTGTCATTAAACTCAATAATTAAGAGAAAAGCATCTGAACAAAATATGTTTAAATACTTAAGCATAATTTTATTTAGAAGCACCTTGCATGATCATAGACCAAAGAATTTAGCATTAAAGAGATGCTTGTTAACTTGTGACTAAATTGGGACATTATGGTGGCATTTGAGCGTTTATTTCAATTCTCTGATTCTTTGATCATTGACTATAAAACACATGTTAAAACACACATGAGAGTGTTTTTTGAAGAATTACAAATACATAACTGAGGCTACATGGTAAAGAAAGGGCACTTGATAGGTATTTGTAGAATAAGTTAATTACTTAAGACAGAGTAATTCTACTTTTGATAATTTCATCTAATACTGCACCTGTTTCTGGCAAAGATAAAATCTCAGAAAAATACATTATCATGATTTTCTTTGAGTGGCAAAATCTAAAAATATGTATTTATACTGCAATTTAAAATTCTATTCTTAGGAGGAATAAAGTTCCTAAGAATTGTTATATATTCCAAGTAAAAGAGATTGGTAGCTTCAAGCCTTAAGGCACAGAAAATTCAATTGGTGTGTTTTATAGAATTCCTAATGGAAAGGTGCCCCATAAGAAAATATGCAGGCTTAACTGTAAATGTAAAATGTTTTATTTATTTAACAACTTATCAAAGCCCCTGCATACAGAAGACTCTTTAGAATAACTAAGGTATTTGAAGTCTGTGCTGATGGACAGAACACTTTCAGACCTGCCCCCCTTGACATGTCATATAGTTAATACGTGGGGTTCCCACTTCGCATACATATGTAGTATTTGTACTGATCTTTTTAAATGAAATAAAATGTCTATTATTGCATTTAGCTATTCCATCCCTGTTATTACAAAACACAACACCGATATTTGACAAGATTAACTCATTTTAAATAAATTTGCTGCCGAATAATGGAGAAAATCCAAACAGGAGACTTTTATGACAATTTGGCAAAGATTGTGTCAAGTGGAAAGATGACCAGCTGGTGCAAGACAAAACCTTAGAAGCAACCAAGACATTTACTTTTGCACATTGGTGCTCCAGTTTGCATGGGTGTTTTTATTCCCAACACCTATTCTTTCTTAAACCCAAGTGCAATGGTATTAAGAGGTGAGTTTGGACACTTGGGGGTAATAGGCAATGGAGTCTCTGTCCTGGATGGATTACTGCCTTGATAAAGAGGCTGAGGGGTTCACACACTTCTTTCTTCTGTCAGGTGTAGGTAACCTTCACACCTCTCAGAAGTGTGCTGTGGACTCAGAGTGGGACTCTCACCAAACATAGAACTTGATATTGGATTTGCTGCCCTCCAGAATTATGGAGAATAAATTTCTGTTGTTTATAGGTTGACTGCCTGGATCCATGTATTTTGCTACACTGATGAATGGACTTAGTCATAAAATTAGTACTTCTGTAGATAAATATTCAAATGTTTGATAACATCAAGAAGACGAGTAACAACAAATGCCAGTGGAGATGACAGGAAGGAAAACTTTTCTTTACGGCTTGTTCGAATAGACACTGGGGTAGCCTTTGGGGGAATTTTCACAGAGGTTTTTAAAATTGCTAACATTGTTTACCTGCCTTTAGGATTTTGGGATTTCTACTTATTGTTAAATTTTCAGTGTTTCTAGTATAATTTAAAATTAATCAATCATTAGGTATGATTTTAATTTCACTTCTTATTACCATACAACACTTTGTTATTTACTGGTAGCCTGTTCATCTTCAATGTATATTAATCAATAATGGTCTTAGTTTCATTCCAATCACTTTATTCTATTTCATGGTTAATGCAAGTACCTTGTAAGAATGTGTCCCCAACTCCTTTATTTATGCTTAATAATGGTTACGTCAGGGATCTGTCATTCATGACACTGATGCCTTTTATTTAAGTAATCCATAAGCAACATTCAATTAGAACATAGTAGCAATTATCATTTTGACCCTACTCTGATTTGTTAGATCAATTAGGAATAAGAGAATTGAACTATATACTGGTGTTTCGCCCCTTTGAGCCTGTTTGCTTTCTCTCTCATTCTTCCTCTTGCTCTTTGTCTCTTTCTCCCATTCTCTTTCTGTACGTTTCTCCTTTGTCTTTTCTTCCTTCTTGTTGAAAAATGTTTTATTTTACACCATTTCTTTCAAAGTTCATTCGTTGTAAAGGAGAGTCCTCAACTCATACATCCAAGACAGTATTTCTTCTGGGCATTTATAGAATCATTTTAAGGTATGTAGTGTTTTAGGTTGTCAAGTTTTTACCTCTTTCAATACTTTATTCCCTTAATTTCTGATTTGTACGGTTTCCACAGAGATGTACTGTGACTGTGTAAGTCTTGCTCTACTCTCTTTTTTTCTGAATGGTCTTATAAATGTTTCACTTTTTTACTTTGGTCACCTCTGTCTTGCTTGTTCAATTCATATGGTTCAGTTTTTTGCATGAGAATGATAATAACTACCCCGGTTTTCATATGTCAGACCAAAATAAATAATGAACAGTTCATGAATATAGTTATATTGTAAAAGTTTTATGGTTGTGTTATAGATTTGCATTCCTAAAAAGTGTAATATATAAGTATATATAATGAGCATGTTCTGGTTCTGTTTATAAAAATAAATATTTATCATTTATTCTAAGGCACTTGTTTGTTATTTTCAATTATTTTATTATCTGGGTCAGAAAGAGTAATTGATTCATCTACAATGCTACATTGTGAAATTCTTAGATTTTTTTACTGTTAAAGTATTCCTTAATGATCATTCTGTGTGTTATACTGATTATGCCCTTAGAAACTGTTCAGTGAATTTAGAATGAAATTTTCCGGCATGTCAGTATGCTGGGTGAGATAATCTGAACTTGCTTTTCCAGGAGGAGTAATAACTTACATTCCCCCAGAAGACGGTGAGTCAGCACAATAGGGATAATGCGTTATCCTCCTGTAAAAATGGAATATTTCCTTCACCCACAATAGAGTCAGGCACAAATTTTCCTCACAAAAATAAATTTATATATCATTCTCTTTGTAGGCATTAATCTTAGGGACCATATTTATATTGGATGTCTCTCCTATTACTGTTGATGTGGAGTACTATTTCCATTCTGGCTGTTAATCTTTTTTTATGTTCAGTGTACATGGAGGAATATAAAGTTTTATGTTTCTTCTTGTCTTGGTTTTGTGCCAGGACTCGCTTGCTAGCATCCATCACGTCATACAAGAGGAATAATCTCCTGCTGGGTGTATCCGTTTACATTTCAGCTTCATGTTAGCTTAGCTGCTTCTTCAAGTCAACCACGGTGTCACAGACCATCCACTCTCCCTGGAGGTGTGAACATAATTTTTGAGAGATCCAGATTTCAAATTCAGATGTAAATATGTGTACTGTGCATACATTTGTACGTGTGTATATACGCGTGTGGAAATATATGTATGCATGTTTGTCTGTGTGTGTAAGCTTGTGTATCTGTGTGTGTGTCTCATTGTGTGTATGCGTACACGGGCATGTATGTGTATGAATATGTGTGGTTGTGTTGTGTGTGTATGGATGCATATACCTGTGAGTTTGTGTCATCATCTTTAAAAAAGATCTTAAAATTTTGTTCCTGTATATCAGAAACTGTAATATATATAATACACACACATGCAGATATATATATGAAGCAAAACTATAAACTCATATACACAGCAGGAGATTAAATATGTATACACACATGCGCACACACACGCGCGGGCACACACACACACACACACACATATATATAATCTCAACATAATTGCTAACTTTGCCATTCAACCCAAAACCAAAATAAAACTCAAGCAATCCACACCAAGCCTGAGAAGCCTACATCCTTCAACAGAAACTTACACCATTCAGGGTCACTTTCCAGTCAGGGCTCACACCTTTGGGCTGTCATCTCATTAATCTTGTTGTAGAGGAAGTTTAATTTTTCTGGTTATTCCATACTCTTTCATATGTTCACAGTTGTGCTTGATTCTTTCACTGAAGCATTTCTGCTGGATTTCTTGGTTTCTTGTTCTTTTGGCAGGTACCAAACCTAGTTAAATGGAACAGGCAAAGGTAGCAGGCAAGGTAACTCCCTGTGCTTTAGACATGAGGCTATCTCTGTCTTACACGTCTAACTCGATGGTGTGTTTCCAAGCCTCCTGAGAGTGCACTTAGTCTGGGCCAGGACCCCACACTAAATCCAACAACTGCAGGACTCAGAACAGTAACTAGGCTTTAAAGTTTCATCCACGGCAAATGATAAGAATTAATCCTGAGTCCCAAGTTATAGTGACTGAGCCACTAATGCTATTATGTTACTTTTGAGGACTGAAGAGGAAGGCTGAGATGGAGCTTGGATTGGAAGATCAGAAAATATAGTGACTCTTCTTGATTATTCCATAGAAGATGACACCAGCACCACAAGCATAATTTATAATATACTGGACATATGACTAAAAGCGAAACAACTGAACCAGTTTTTATTTTAGTATTTCAGTATAATTAAAGGCTTTCTTATATGGAAACTACTACTCTTGGAGACACTTTCTTAAAAAGTAGCTAGATTATCCTTGTTAATCAAAGCTGAGATTTAATTAATCATACAGAAAATTTTTCAGTGATATGGAAATTGTACTATGTAATTTGAGATTATTGATATTGACTATTTTGTCAATACTAAACCAAGACACAAGAAAACATACATGCATGCTCATTAAAAATAGATATGTTTATATCTTAAAATCATTCTCATTCGTAGAAAAATGTGTCCTTGTTGTTTTTCAGTTTTGTGTCATATCTTCCTAAGTTATCAAGTCTGCTTCATGTGTCTGAATTTAATACTCTACTGGACTTCTCTGTATGGGAAGCAATGTGTATACTTATAACAACAAATACTAAATTTTATTCAAATGCTACAACAACTTCACAGGTAAATAATGATAAAATACTGTTTTGCAAACAGTTCGTTGCTGTTTTAATTTTGCTGATTCAGGTTAAAGGAGAATATTCCTCTCAAAATACAGGGGAGGAAAGGATACCCCCTATAACTCAGAATCAACTGTAATGTTTGCATCTATTATGTTCATTACATTAGACACAAATAAATGACACAGGTTGCAAGAAGGACGTTTAATGAAGCCAGCACTCAGCCAGCTTGATATCAGGAGGCAGGCACAAGGCTTGGCAAAAGCCTGATCCCTCACAGTGCTTGGCTAACATTAACAAAGTCAATGTGTATAGCCACATGGAATCTTGGAATTACACAAATCCCATTACAGGAATTGCAGAGGAACAGGGTATTGGACTGCAGAATTCCCTCAACAGAGTTGTTCCTCATTAGTCCAACACAGAAAAGTCACTTCGCAAAGAAGGGCGCATTGTTGTTGCTACTGTTATTTTCAGGCATCTATGTCATTATGTCTTCTTTGGTCAAATCTCCTTGCCAAACAATTGATTTTGACACATATTTAAATTTTAAATTCGATTTTTTTCTGTATTTAAAAGTTTTAACTCTATTACATTTTGAAAGAAATGCCACAGTAATTCTAATTTTTCTGTAAGCGATATTTAAATCTCCAAGCTCTCTTCTCCTCCTCAAATTTTGTCATTGTTGCAACAGGGTCTCACACAGCCTAGGCTGACTTCAAACCAAGTATGCAGCAGAATATGGCTTGGAACTTCTCGTTCTGCCTCCACTACCCAAGTACAGAAATGAGAGTGCCTCCATGTCTAGCTAAGACAAGGGTGGGTCTTGAACCCAGGGCTTCCTGCATGCCAGGCAAGTACACTACTAACTGAACCACATCCTCTTCAGCAACAGTCATAGCTTTCTCCACACTCTACAATGACACAAGTTTCCCTTGGTAAGAGTTACACTTTCAAAGAAGAATTTACAAACACTGTCATAGGGAAACCAAATCTAATGGTAGTAATATTAAATACTCTTTGTCAACCAAGTTTACTGCAAACCCTAGCATTCTAGACCTTCAAGCAATGAAACGACACTTCTCTCCAGAATTTATTCTACACTTGTTTCTCTCCCTCTCACTGGCCGCTCAGTGGGGGAGAGGTGAGCAAGACTGAGTTTCCTGGGAAGCAGGCTCCAGAGACCAGCAAAGAGGAGCTGATCTGATTTAATGTGTATATTCACTGGCACCTATGCATACATTATTCAATCAGCTAAGGTCATATCAAGTTACTGGCCAATGAGTCCGAATGACACACAACCCATGCTATGTGTGGGTGTTCAAGGGATCAGAATGTCCAGACTATGCGTCTGCAGGCAAAGGGCAGGAAGCAGGCAAAGCCCTGGGCTTTGGCACCAAATTAGAGGGTCTCCGGTTAGCTGGGACTCCACTATATGTCATCGAGTGTTCTAGAGGCTCAGGTCTGCTCAAACAGCCACGGGAGGTGTTGGTGCTACTCGCATCCGCTGACTTTTGATAACACCATCTAAAGAGAGACTGACCCCAATATACTCTTTATTTTCAAACTGTCCATTGTTAATGAGTTAAACGACCGTCAACATGATCTTTTAAAAACCATTCTACAGGTATTTACTTCTGTTATTTTTTTATTGTTTTGTTATGTTGAGTACATTTGTTCCTTTGAAGCTTCTCACATGTATATCATGATTTGTGGATTCTGTTATATTCAACACCTTTTGCCTGCCTCATTATCTACCATTTTCCCATGCTGTGAATACATTTATACATCTCCTTCATGATCCATCACTAGTTATTTATTTTTCTTTTAGATATGTTTTGTTTAGGTGGTAGACAGATTACTCAGTAGCTAAGACCACTGGCTGCTCCTCCATAAGACATAGATTTGATTCGCAGTAACAACATAGGGCCTCACTATCTTTTGTTCTAGTTCTAGGGGATCTAGTGCCCTTTTCAGGCCTCTAAAGGTACAAGTCGTGTATGGGCACACAGATACATTTTGGAAAAATGTCCCTACTTATAATAATATAAAAATGTTAAATGTCTTTGTTTAGCATCGTCTCTGCTTCTCATGGTCTCTGAATACACTATATATATTTAATTTATCATTTTTATAAGTATCTTTGCAATCTGCTCATCTTCCTTATTATTCCTGACTTGTGTTTTCCATATAATGTATGTCAGGTCCATGAATATTCAATGTGATTGTTCAGTCAATAAAAACATACAGTATATAAAGCTGAGTATAAGATAGCAGTGTTCTTTAAATCTTCTAACTTCAATAAATTATTTTAGGTAAAACTTTGTATTGATGTTTTATCATTTAAATTTTATGTTGAAATTAAGTGTTGATTGCCATTTTGACTATTTTCTGTGGTCAAATTTCAGATTTGCTTTCTACAGGCTTCTAGAACTTTCTGACAACAGATCCAAAGTGTAAAGCCATGATGATTTTTGTCATTTAAAAAACAGTGCATGAGATGTTCTGTACAAGAGATGAGGAGGGATGTCTGAAAATTTTACATAAAAGAGATGTAGGCAAACTTAATTAATATTTCACTGGTCTATTCAAAGAACATCTCAGTATGATTCAGATAAAATGTCTATGTCGTCAAAATCTTCTGTGTCTTATGATGTCCATTTATAAGTTGTAGAAGCTATTTTTGTAATTTCACCTGAACAGTACCTGCTTCTTGTCCATCCTAGATTTTAAGTTAGCACTAATGTCTTAAAACTCTGGTTTGTGCAATAAATGTCTAAGTATTCAGCATTCTATTAATGTCAGTATTTTTGACACCTCAGAGAGTGACCTTTCACATTACTGATGATTCATAAGTCAAAACAATAAACATCTGATGTAAATTTTCAAGTCATTGCTTTAATACTGGGACATCAATGTAAACCTCAGAGACTCAGTGGAATCAGATGTGTACAACTAGAATAGTATATTAATATGGCTTTAGGAAGAGTAAATAAATGTGGTAGAAATCTTATTTTAAAAGGATAACTCTCAAATTGTGAATAAAAAAGGTACAAGAATACATTATTCAGTACTAAAGTCGATGCTTTATGACTGGGAAAAGAAGAGGAAAATACATAACTATTAACCCTGGACCCTTAGCTATGATTATAAAATGATCTCATGCAAAGAGTTGTAAAGTCTGGTTGATCTGCTTTTACCTAAGCCCTCCAATAAATGGCTGATCACTGAACTTTGCTCTTAGTTTTTAGGGCAGAAGGAGTCACACCAGTGCACAATTCCCACCTTGTACATTCCAACTCAAAAAGCATGATAAAGTTCAAGAATAATATAAATAGGTGATGTCCACTCTGACATTTTAAGGCTAAAGTATGAAAACAATTGTTAATAAACATTATTATTTTGCATATGTTCTTTCAAGTAGATTAAGGTAATACTACAGCATTACATCTCCTCAATTATGTCCACACACTGAAAAAATAATTTAATTAATATAGGCTTTACATTTTTACTATGATTTTTTCAAAGTGTTTCTTCTAATGAAATAAAAGCTAATTCTTTACTGCACACAATAATTAGGCCTACAAGTTCTTTGTTTATGTAAATAAAATGCTTTTCCATTTTCATTTAAAGTCTAGACACTGGAGGAGTAACTTCAGTGAAACACTGCTGATGAGTTTCATGTTCCTGTCTGTGGTAGGGTAACAGTATCAGGTGAGGTGTCCTCTCTGAAATAAGTATAAACCTGAGAAAGCTATTTTATGATTGGGACTGCAGAGAGTGAAGTACAGAGGCCACAGAACGAATGGCATCTCACAAGGTGACCCCAAGATAATCACAACATTTGATTGTGGATTCTTGTTGACTCCATCTCATAGAAATGAGTCCAGGCAGAACCTAGTAATCTAGGGGAATGAAATTGTAAGAGATTGTAGCTCTCTGATGCCAATGAGGGGGGGCGATTTTTGAACACGAAACAGAAAATAAAAGAGCTGTGAGGGAAGGCACTTTAGAAATCTGTATGGGGTCTGGGAAGACAATGTCCACAGAGCTGCCTAAGAACCAGATACTGCTACATGGCAGGTTGAGAGCAACTCACCATGCTATTTCCAATAGAGAACTGGATGTGCCTAGAGCTGAGACACTGGGATTGCATGCTACCAAGGGCACAGATATCATTGAACATTCTAGGTACTGATTTGTGACTTCAGAAATGCCACCGATGTGAGTGTGTGTGTGTGTGTGTTTAATTACTTTTCACAGGTGACATAGAATAACCCTCCTCATTAGCTCTTTATGTTTTTCTTCTGGACAATACTCAGTACTCAGTGTATAGATTAATTCAGGGTCCCTCACATGTTAACTGGGTATTTAAGACATTAGTTGATTTTTTTCTGTGGGTTTCCCTTCCCTTGGGAATTGTTGGTCACCTACTTGCAAGGGCAATGGGAGCAAAAGCAGCAAGTAGTGTTCGAAGGGCCATAAGCTTCAGGGAGTTAGTTTCAGAGAGACAGTTCCTTTATTGAAGCAAAGGTGTTAGTTTATATGAGTCAGCGGGAGAAGAGGACGGTTGAACAAGAGAGGAAATACGCCCAATTTGTGTGCATGGACCTAATTGAGGACAGACAAATGTTTATGACCCATCAATTCAAATATCTGAGCACAGGGGAAGATAGAAAGAAACTCATGTGCCAAGTCATAAAGTGCTTGCTGGAAGCTCTGTGCAGGGTCATCCTCCAAATAAGGTCAGTCACCTGAGCTTAGAGACACTCTCCAAAGGCGGTTAGACAGAGAAAGGGAGTCCTGTTGAGAAACAGAGTCCTCCATTTTGTGCCAGCCTCAGAGAGCTATCGGGACATGATGGACAGCAACCTTACATGCAGAGTTTTCCCACATTTTTCTCTATGCCTGTGTGGGAGGAACTAATTTCAAAAGCACAAGAAAAAAATCTATGTATTCAAACTGATCTGAGAATATCATTTCTGAAAGATTGCTTGGAAGACTACAGTTTTTAAATGGTAGAATATTGATGAAATGGTACTTCACTTAAAAAGCCTCCGGCTTCCTCATGGTCAACAATGAACATATTAATAAATCATACATATACACCAAAAATGGTTCTTGCCATTCAGTTGAATGCTCAGATTTTACTGCATTTCCAGAGGGAATAGCTCTTCTACAAACCATAGCTAGCACCTCCACATGTCCTGCTGCTTAAGAAGCTGCATTTATTTCATAAATAACCTTTGCTTTCCCCAGGAGCATTGCATTTAGCTATAGCTCATGGGAGAAAGTGAAAAAGTAGCTGGAAGTGAGTAACTTGTCTTCAAAAGAGATGAGAGAAACAATAAGAAACGTTAACTAAAATGTGGCTATTTCTAAACGTAACACTCCAGTCACACTTATGTCCCCAACTGAATAAACTAATAGGAATCTGTGCTTATTTAGAAATATGGATATTAACTTCAGTTTATATAAATGTTTAGGGGTTGAATCTACAGTGACAGACATGAAAGCATTGGGTTTGATTCTAGTGTTGCAAAACAGTAAACAAAGGCAATGCTCCAGTTCACATGAACTAAAGGATTAAATCATGTCAGGTACAAAACAAAACATGATTTATAAAAGACAACTGTCCAACAGAATTCCCTCCTGAAAGGTATTTCTTTACTGTTATTGCAGAATCCATTGTTTGTAATTGATTGACTAATTATAAAACATCAGAAAATAAAACAGCTCAGTTAACCTATTTTCCTTTAAATCATAGATTGTTAGTGTAATATTTACCAGTGTTTACAAAAGCTATAACAACTGCTTCTAAGTTTAATCATGAAAATTTTTATGTTTTTTACCCGTAGACCATTGCAACATTACAGTTGATTTTGTTGTTTGTGTGTTTTGAGACCGTATTGCCTTCTGTATCCAAGGCTGGCTCGGGGCTTAGTATGCACTATGTAACCCAGGCAGGCCACAAAGAGCAAATCTTCCTAAATGATTTGAGATTGCAGGTGTGTCTCCCAGTGCCTAGCTCCAATATTTTATCATCTGAATCCATGTTCGTTTTCTAAAGATTTCAATATGTATCTGCTGACTGGAAAATAGGTAAATGACAATGTGAGCTGTGTTTATCAGTGGAGTAGCTGCCTTTCCTCTTTCCTCTCGGTATCAGTGTGTCTGCTTTACCCAGGAGACAGGACATTGTTCTTCCTACTACCTCTCTGATTTCCCATTCTTTCAGGTTGTACTTTGACATCTGGTTTGCTTCCCTGCTGTAAGACGGCTAGCTATATCCCCCTTTCTTATGTTTTCCCTGCAGGCCTTTAGAATGTGTGCTACAAGACAGCCAAGTGAAGCCAGGCTCCCCCTAGAGTCTTTGCCCAGTGTGATATGATGCTAACTCAAGGTCCCTTCATTAGCTTCCATTTGCTGCAATTGTTTCCATTGTTCCAGGTAAGCCACCGTTGTGTCTCCATTTTGCACTTATTTGTTTTCTATGTCAATATTAGTTCACTAAAATGACACATTTATCATGAGTTAAACACAGTTAAATTCAGAATGATGTCACTGCAAACTTACATTGGTTCTGAAAACTTCCTTTTTCAAAGCCAGGATCGCCTGAGATCTGTCACACTTACTAAGAAACCTCAACATTGGCTGGTTGCGCAAGGATGGTGCTTCTTCACCTGACCAATAAAAATTCAGAGCAGAAGTATCACTCACTGTTAAACGGCTGACCACTCATACGCATTCCTTCTTCAGATAATCAGCCTAGACAATAGAAATGCTGCACTGTCTATAGACACGCTCTTAATTCTGGATATTTGTTGTTCGCAGAAGCAAGCCACATATAACAGTTTTGCCTCTACAGGTGATCATTTATCATGATGTGGTAAATATCTATCTACACTGTAACCAATTTACATGCATATTCTATTTTTTCTCTTTTAATTTCCCTATCTGAAATTATTTATCTCTAAACAGCCATACCATATTTTCTTTATTTAGTCAAGTTGATAGACAGACATGATTCTGCTTTATTCTGTCATTAAAAACATAACTGCTTTCCACACTGGCATAAAACTCCTTTGCACATATATATTTTAATTTGTGGGAGTATCTTAGTATGAAATTAATTACAAGTTGACATAAAAACTAAAAATTAATATTTTAAATTATGGAATCAGAATAACTTCCAGTGTTTGTGTTCTGGTGGAATCTCCAGGCAACAAATAGGGGAGACACACACACACACATACACACCACACACACACACACATATAGCATGCATATATAAATTTATACACATATGTGTACACATATGGTATTCAACACACAGTCACTTGCATATTTATTATTTGGTTATTATTAAAGCATAAAACACCCATGAACTGTATAACTGCATAAAAATTTCATTTAGGAATTACCAGAGGAGCAATTCCACAGAAATGGACTGGGCCGTGGTCATGTGGAGGTTCAGCTCAGCAGGCCTTACAAAAAAAACTCATCTGTGTGGATTGTAATCTGGACCTCAGTTGAGCTGTGGACCAGAGTGCCCACTATGACATCGCCAGCATCATTATCTGAAGGCAGAATTCTTATACTGAACTTTGGACTCTTACAGTGAACTCTGGCATTGCTTATAGCTTACATGCAAAAAAAAGAAAAAAAAAGATAACCAGGAGTCCATAGGGCATGTAATGGCTTCCTGTAAACTCAACTGTGTTACATTACTTGTGATAAGATGACAAGAGACTTCCTGGGATTAGTGGTTTGGTTTTGGTTTTGGCTTTTCGAGACAGGGTTTCTCTGTTAAACAGTTCTAACTGAAGCTAGTTTTAATTCAAAAGAAGGGAACACTCATAGCAAGGCTGGATGCGGCAACCCAGTAGGAGAAAAAGGGTCCCAAGAGCAGACTGCAGAATCAGAAACACCCCTACTCCCACTGTTAGGAGTTCCACAAGAATACTAAGCTACACAGCAATAACATATATGCAGAGTACCTAGCTCAGACTCATGCAGGCTCCATGATTGTTGCTTCAGTGCCTAGTGTTATTGTAACTTGTTGTGCTGTGTTTGATTGATGTCCCTGGGAGGCTTGCTCTTTTCTGAAGAGAAGTGGAGGAGGAAAGGATCTGGAGGAGAGGAGAGGTAAGGGGCCTTGGAGAGTGGAGCAAGGGAAAACTGTGTTGGGGATGAAATGCATGAGAGAAGAAAAAAAATTTAAAAAAATAATTACCAAAAAAGAAACACTCCTCAATGAGAGGAATATCTAAGAGATGAGTAATGTTTTGAAAATTCTTGACACATAATATCTTAGAATTCAACTAGTGCTGGGAAGACTCATAAACACTGTGCAGTAAACAGAAGACATAGTCTATATTACAGGATGGAGGAACTAGTCTAAAACAATCCTGAATCATGAATGGACACCCAAAGGGCAGAGAAATGGAAAGATCAAAGTGTGTGGCATGTGAGGAGGAAGGAGCCCTGAATAGAGCAGGAAGTATTCTGTGATGGATCTGTGGAGGTTCCTGAGAGACGGCGGTGTCTTGTGCCACTGTGTGCATATACGTCTATATAGTCATATGTGTAAACACCTATACTTATACTAAAAGTTGATGATGAGGGCTCCAACACACATGACAATGACCGTTTGGGCTTCCTCTCTTACTTCCATGCAAATGCAAATGCTCACTGTGGGGGAGAGTTATTACAGTCCTTGTTATTCACCATCCCAGCCACTGGCTCTCTACTGCATTAATTACTCAACCTGTGCATATAAGTGAAGGCATGTGAGAATCATGAAGATGTAACTCCGTAGAAAATAAGGTTTCAAATAAGTTACTTTTCTTACACTTTTAATAATTTATTTTTATTCCATTTTTATCTGAAAGTCTTTTGTCTTTTTCTATGTTAACAGAACTCTGATATTTTTTTCATTCATTCCAAATAGTGATCAATTGCTCATAAAATAGTTTAAATGAATTCCTCAATTCTTAATATACATAGTTAATATTTCTTACCTAGAGCATTCTTTTAATTCTCATCTCATAATCCATACACGTATAATGAAAATTGGAATGCAATTTAAAAAATAATTGACTTGCATAATCTATTGGGCAAAAAGTCATTTTGCGTCATTAAAACACAAGACTGCTTATTAATGGCTTATGAGAGCATAAAATATTATTTTATTCCATTAATACATTTCTGTATTTATGTAAATTTTTTCACTGTCATTGTACAATGTCATTTTTATTGCATTATTTCCAAAGCTGTAAGAGGGTTAGGGTGTTCGTCCAAGGTTTTCAAGCCTCAAATGCCAGTCACCCACACTCTCCATGTTTCTAATTGGCTAAACAACACAACAAGGCGTACGGAATTCCCTGCATTTCCTTTCAGAGACAACTTCTGGGACATTATTATTATTATTATTATCATCATCATCATCATCATCATCATCATCATCA
>LOJH01018391.1:24823-36364 GCA_001685095.1 Ellobius talpinus
CCCCCCCCAAAATCAATAAAAATATTATGCTTTTAAAAAGAAATAGAATCTAGGATGAAAATCATTAGAAACAGTTAAGAGAATTATAACCAAATAAAATTGATTTTTAAGGTGGAAAAAAAATAAGACCCACATTCAAAAGGTAGAGGTGGAAATATATATATAGGTCAGTGGTAGACCGTTTACCTAGTACATGTGGAGATATATATAGGTCAGTGGTAGACCGTTTACCTAGTACATGTGGAGATATATATAGGTCAGGGGTAGACCGTTTACCTAGTACATGTGGAGATATATATAGGTCAGTGGTAGACTGTTTACCTAGTACATGTGGAGATATATATAGGTCAGGGGTAGAACGTTTACCTAGTACGTGCAGCTCTAAATCCAATCCCCGCTACTACAAAAACAAACAAACAAACAAATACTAAAATCAACAACCTGTCTTCTACCTTAAGACACTGGGGAAAGAACAAACAGCCAAAGCAAACAGAAAGAAGGAAATAGGAACAAAGAAGGCTGGAAACTCATTTTTTTAATGGAAAAAAACAAAAAAACAAGGAAAACCAAACTATGCTCTTTGAAAATAGAAATCATGCTGACAAATCATTAGCTAATCAACAAAGCAAAACAAACAAACAAAATAAAAAAAGGAAGACTCAGTTCTGATCCTACTAATCAGGAATGATAGGGGGACATGAGCCCAGAAGCAAGTGATGATGATATGCTGAGCACACAGGAGGGAGAGGTGGAAGATGGAGACTTCAAGGTCATCTTCAGCTCACAGTAAGTTACGGGTCAGGCTAGGCTATAGGAGAACCTGTCTTAACAGAGAGAGAGGCAAGCGTAGGAAGAACACAGAGACATTACTGCCAACCTTACAGAGATAAAAGATATCATAAGAAATAACATATATATACATCCAGGCAGTGGTGGCGCACGCCTTTAATACCAGCACTTGAGGGGCAGAGTCAGCAGATTTCTGTGAGTTCATACCAGTCTTTTCTACAGAGTGAGTTCCAGAACAGCCAAGACCACATAGAGAAACCCTATCTCAAAACACTTTCCCCCAAAAAAAGTGGTTACAAAAAATAACATATATAATTGTGTGCTAAGAAATGACAATTTAGATGAAATCGACAAGTATTTAGAAACTACAGAAACAGACTAAAGAAGAAACAGGGCTGGAAAGATAGCTCGGTAGTTAAGAGCACTGGCTGCTCTTTCAGAAGACCTGGGTTCAGTTCCGAGCACCTACATAACAGCTCACAACCATCTGGAACTCTAGTCCCAGAGCCTCCAAAGGCACCAGGCAAGCACATGATGCACAGACACACATGCAGATAAAACTCCCATACACATAAAATAAAAATAAATAAATATTCTAATGACTTAAAACAATGGGTTGAGTTCATAATTAATAAACAATCAAATAAATAAATAAATAAATATCCCAAAAGAAAAGTCCAAACCCATATTGCTTCATTGGCACATTCTACCAAAAGTTAAAGAATTGAATGTCTTCACCAAATTTCCCAAAAACCAAAGAATATCAACAAATAAACTTCCCAACTTATTATGAGTCTTTGATATCAAAACTAGGGACACCACAAGAAAGGTACATCCAACAGGGCTATAGAGCATGGCGGCTCAAGCCTATAATCCAGCTGCTCAGGAGGCTGATGCAGGAGGATTTTAAGTCTGAGGTCAGCCTCTGCTACATAATAACTGATACACCAGCCCAAGCTACAAACTAAGATCCTGTCTTAAAAAAAAAAAGCTAGCAAATTGAATCCAAAGACTTAAAAATAGCCATATGCCACAATCAGGTAAAATTTATCTCAGGAATGCAGGTTGGTTTAATAGCCAAAGAAAAAAAATCAATGTGATACATTAATAGAATAAACAACCAAAAATATATACTCATTACAACAGAAAAAAATTTACAAACACCAATGTCTTTTCACAGTTAAGGAACAAAACAATTCTCAACAAGCGAAGGACAGAATTTCTAATCTAATAGACTCCTATGAAAAGACCTATAGCTAACAACCACCTTGTGGCAAAAGAGTGCATTTTTCTCCTAAGGTCAAGAACAAGACAAGGATGTCTGCTTTCACCACTTCTGCTAACGCTGTACTAGATGATACAGTTAGACAAAGAAAACTAACAGGCTGCAGACATAGCTCAGTGGTTAAGGGTGCACACTGCTCTTGTGGAAGACCCGAGATCAGGTCCTTGCACCCATGTCAGACAGCTTCACTGCGGCTGAGGGTGTCTGCACAGGACATGCACAATCTCACCCCAACTTTCAGATGTCGGAACTCCTCCCACTGTGGGATCGGAGGACCGAGCTTGGGGTCTTCAGTCCCACACAGCAAGTGCTTTCACACACTGAGCCATCTCACCTGCCCCCAGCCCTAACTATTATAGGATCCAGGAGAAGAGTATGAAACCAGTTCTACTGAGTATGTTTGTGCAAGTCAAGATACCACACACTTTCCTACTTGATCAGTTGTGGTGTTATGAATAAGAATGGCTCCCATGGCCCATACGTTTGAATATTCGGCCCCCAATTGTGGAACTGTTTGGGAATGATTAGGAAGTATGGCCTTGATGGAGAAGGTGTGTCACTGGGGTCCAGGCTCCAAAGAACTCGCACAATACCCAGTGCTCCCTCCTCTCTCCTCATACTCTCAGATCAAGATGTGAGCTCTCAGTGGTTCTTGCTGCCATGACTTTGCTCCCATCATGGACTCAAAGTCACCAAAACTGTGAGAACAAATTAAACATTTTGTTTTATAAACTGCCTTGGTCACTGTGTCTTATCACAGTAATAGAAAAGTAACTAAGCCACCAGTCTATATTCGTTAACTAGAAGCCCATCATCATCCAAGCCTCACAGCTTCAGGAGATGCCACACCTGACAGCCAATGCAGTATAAGAACCAGCCTAAGTACACGGCCATTCTTCATGTCTCGGGCTCCTATTCTGATCAGTCACACCTGCAGATGCTCCAGCCCTCATGCCCTCTAACCAGACCTCTTTTAAGCACCTCAAACCCAGCAGCACACATATAGCTGGCAGGCTCAGGAAAGAGTCTTGCAGAGGCCATGGAAGCAAGTGTGCGACCATTTAGTTAGGGAATTCTAGGGTTCCAGACACCAGGGGCCAAATACAAAAGAAATGAGACTTCAAGAAGGTATGCTTGGGAGACACAGGGGTCAATATGATCAAAATACATGGTATGCATTATGAAGTTCTCAAAGAACTTTAAGAGTTACATTTTAAAAAGAAGGTAAGCTTATCATTGGTCTTATAGACTTCTCCTTCCATGAAAAACAACATTAGTTAGAAAAACAAAACAAAGCAACAGTAGGTCTTTCTAAAGTATGTGCTCCAACCCAACCAAAGGCCTTAAAAAAAAACCTTACCAATGCCCCAGGTAGAGATTTGCTATATAATATTATATTCCCTTTACTTTTTATGCAATTTTGAAATTTTACAGGTTAAAAGATTTCATTTTTTAATAGTAAAGGTTTTTTTATGGGTTAAACACAATGGAAAAAAAATTCATCCAAAAACCAAATTAGAAGGCTTCTGAGACTCTGGAATTCTGGTCTTTGTCTTTATGGACATTGAAAATTTCCCTGAAGACTAGATTTCTTTCTTTTTTTTTTTNTGTGCCACCACCACCAGGCATGACTAGATTTCTTAGAAACTAGAAATTTTGCTAAGTTCTTCAGAGTTGGAATGAATTCTAGGAAAAGAGAAAGAAAAAATGAGGGGGATGTACAAATTAAAAGAGATTAGAGCATACTGAGAAAATGTAACTTATAAATCTTGTTTGAATTCTAATATGAATATGTCAACTGTAAAAAACTTTATAAGACATGAAAATTTGAATGTGCTTGGATATGTGAAATCAAGTGATCAGTATTAGTTCTGTGTAATGAAATAATTTTTGGATTTTTAGTGCTTTTTTTCGATATTGAATTATTTGTAGCTAAGATGAACTCTAAGGTGGGAGCAGCCGACAATGATTACCACTCGATAATGATGCAGGCCCCATTACCAAGAGAAGGCATCTCCAGGGAATGAGTGGAGTATGTAGGGATATTATAGAGGTTCCCATAGCTGAGTCCAGCTTCCTACCACTGCAAAGATTTCAAAGCAATAAAGGGGACCCAGAAAACAGACACAAGGAAGCACCTACCTCCTCTCTTCCTGGAAACAGAGAACAAGTCCTTTGATAAGGGATTGGGTTTAATTGTGGAAATAATCTGCCCTGGAAAAGTTTCCTATATTTAGCGGTACTGGGGCTTTCTTCTCACTCATTTTGGAGTTGTAAAGCAAGTGAAAAAAGCAGGTCTCTGAGGCCTCATCCTGTTGGAGGAATCCAGAGAACAAAAGTCTCTTTTCTATCCAATGTCCAAGGTCATTGTCCTCAAAATACCAAGAACTGTTCTGGGTAGGCTGCCCCATACGACAACCCCAGCCTAAGCATCCAGAGACACCTCGCTCTGTGCCCTAGAAAGATGGTTCTCCTCATCTTCCTCACCACTGGCCTGAAGAATCCTCAGCAGTTTGAGATTAGGGTTCCAGACAGTTCTGCCCACACTTCCGGACAAACTCCTGGGCCTGCTGTGTTGGCTGGAAGGAAGCATTCCCAGCATAGTCTCATCCACATCACTCATGTCCTCGTAAGCTGACTCATATATTACAGGACCTAAAAGAAGACCCAACCATTAATAGCATGGGGTATTTCTCCCAAATGACTGTAACAACAGGCAATTTAGAACAGACTGGCTCTCTTTAGGACCCCTCCAAAGCATAACTGTGCTCATCCCACCCCCCCATCCCCTGCTCCTCCTCTCGGGAAAGTCAGCCATCCTTGCCAACACAGGGTCAGCTCTCCCAGTTCTCAGGCACTTACTCTCTGGACTGATGAAGTAGTCTGTGGAGTAGGTGTCCAAGTCATTTGCCACTGAGTCATCTATGGAAACCTAAACTCATGGGGGTAAGCAGAAGAAATGTAAATCTAGAAAACTAAAGGAACTTTCTGAAAGACAGTTTTCTTGGGGAAATTGACATCTAAGGCAGAATAAAGAGCCCCAGGACAGAAACCAAGCCTCTATCACATTCTTTGTTTTCCAGGCCACCCAGATGAAGCCAGGGCCCACTTATCCCCATTTCCAGGAATCAACCAAGGGACGCTTGCCTCCAGAGATGGCTGCCCAGAGGTGCCAGACTGCTCTCATCAAGAAAATGCACTCCTGGGAATTTATGTGAAATGGTGGCTACTTTAGTCAATAAATGGTACAAGAAGTAACACTGTTTTATGGAGTGTCTAAAAAATTAATCAGTAATTTAAAAAACTGAGAGATGGCTCAGCAATTAAGAACATATATTGCTCTCGCAGTGGTCAGTCCCCAGCACCCATGTCAGGAAGCAAATAACTACCCACAATTCCAATTCCAGTTCCCAGTAATCTGATGTCCTCTTGTGGCCTCTGCAGGCACTGCACATACATAATACACCTCTCTCTCTCTCTCTCTCTCTCTCTCTCTCTCTTCTCTCTCAAAAACATAGACATAAAATAATACATAAAAATTTTATATCTTTCACTGATCAGAAGGTTATTCGTGAAATAAATTACGTAGAGAGAAATCATAGGTGAGAACACAGGCAACTTGGCTAATAGCACCCCCTCCAGGGGCACTGAATGATCTCAAATAAGAGAAGAATGACTGACTGTCCAGTCAACTCAGACTTATTGGAAACCACACATCATGGCTAGGCATGGTGGCATGAGCTTGTGATCATAATCCTCTGGAGGCTGAAGCAGGAAGATCATCAAGCATGAAGCTATCCTGGGCTACATAGCAAGATCCCATCTCAAGAAAAAAAGTAACTGAATAGATATCTCTGCTTGTACTTAGGTGTTTGCCACACAGCAGGAGAGGATGGAAATGGGCCGCAGAGGTCTCAGGGCACGCTCACATGTTTCACGCTGGCTTTCTTCCCCTCCTCTTCCTGCTCCTTCTGCTTTGGCTCACTTTCCTGTCTTGATGGGATTCTTGGGCCTAGTAACACAAAGTAGGTTCAATCCTCTTCTTATTGGCATTTCATGCCCCACTGCTGGACTTCTGGTTGACCCCTAAAGTAGCTCCCTAGTCAGGACAAGATGAGGCCTTGCTGGTAGATAAAAGGGAGTTAGACCTTCTAAATTCCATTTTTGTCAAGGAGCATCTTTTTTTTATAATTGATGTATAAAAAATATTGTACCTATTTATGAGTTTCCATGTGATGTTTCAAAAATATGCATACCCCATGTAAAGCCTTCTGAGCTCTTTGTGGTCCTGTCTACCTAGGTTGTAACCACGTCTGCTAGAGATTAAAAGCGAGAATAAAGCATATGCCCAAGAGACTCAATGGCAGCGGTGGTGAGGCACACAGCACTCAGGAGGCAGAAGCAGGTGAATTCCAGCCCAGCCTGATCTACATATTGAGCTCTAGGCTAGCTGGGACTATACCATGAGAACTTGCCTCAAAAATAAATAAATAAATAAATGAATGAATGAATGAATGAATGAATGAATGAATGAATAAATAAATAAAATAAAAAGTAGGAAGAGGACTGGAGAGATGGCTCAGTGGTTAAGAGGACTAATTGCTTTTCCAGAGGACCCAAGTTCACATCCCAGAATACACAATGAAGTTCATAACCATTAGAAACTCTAGTCCCAGAGCATCCGATGTCTTCTTCTGGCTTCCTTGGGCACCACATCCACAGGTTCCACAGGTACACATGCAAAACACCCATAAACATAAAATAAAATTTAAATTTAAAGAGAGAGACACACGCCTCTTTGAGGCCATTGCTGGAGAGGCAGGCACCAAATAAAGTCCAATCTCTTTATAACTTCTGACTGAAGCAAGAACCATAGGACTGCCTAAAGAACTGAGACAGAAGTGTAATGTTCAATCTATGCCCATTAAAGGATAAGAAAGTTCATGTTGTACAAGGACATCTCAAAAGTCATCAAAGTGATGAAGCAGTCCAGGATTTCAGAAAGAAATGTGTCATCTGCTCTGAACAAGTAGAGCAGACAAAAGCTGATGACACAATTGTCCATGTGGGCACTTGCCCCAGCAAGGTGTCAGCACTAGCTGATCAAAGATGGCAAAAAATTTTTGAGATGCAAAGTCAAGTCTTACCATGTAGGGAAAGGAAAGAGCAAATACAAGGAGGACATTGGAAGATACAAGAAGAAAGCAGTATGTAACTTGCATTCAACAAAGGCGACAGACAGACAGAGACATAAAGACCCAGAATTCATCAAACAGGTACAAAGTGGGTCCCTGCAATTATCAGCAGCAAAAGAAACTGGATCTCTAAGGCAGGCATGGCAGTGCACACCTATCATCCCAGCACTTAGAAGCAACGGAAGAAGGATCAAGAGTCTGAGGTCAACCTGATCTACTAGTGAGTTCCAGGCCAGCTTGGGCTACACAGTGAGAACTTGTCTCAAAAAGAAATCAAGAGGCTGCTATCTCCGTTTCCATCCATTACTATCCCTTGTTTGAGAATGTGACTGCCCTCCTCTGGTGATACCCCAACAGGCCCAAATTAGTTTCTGAATACAGGCCCTAGGGTGTTTCTTTTATGTACACTGTTTTCACAACCACACCCTTAATGCACCCATCCTCTCTTTCTCAACCTTCTCTAGATGAACAGCTTCCAAATATTCCGCTAAAACAGAGCACTTATCGTGCTCCCATGAGCACTGGTTCTCAGCTAAGCTTCACACTTCCAAATATTCTGCTAAAACAGAACACTTATTGTGCTCCCATGAGCACTGGTTCTCAGCTAAGCTTCACACTAGCAGCACTGGGAAGCTTTAACATACCTGGGTCCCCAATTCCAGAAATTCTAATGTGGGTTCAGGCTGCATGTTAAGTTTTAAAAGCTTCTCAATTAGCGTCAGTGTGCAGTCAGGATGGATACACTGACCTGGGACCTAAAGGGCACATACAGGTGCAGGGAGTCTATGTAGGACCCCTTTCCACACTCTCCCTTAAACCCTCATAGCCACTCTAAGCAGTTACATTAAGCAAGATGTGTCTTCATAGGCTACTCTCAATTCCAGGAATCCTTTCCCCACACCAGGATCCAATTCACATGTCGTCTTCTCTGTAAAGTCCATCTCAGCTCAGGGAGGACAGCCACTGCTCTGAGACCGTAACTCAGAGAGGCATACCAGTCACCCAAGCAAAACCGCTCTTGTTGGGAGCACCAGGAAGAAGCACAAAAGGTACCAGAAGGGAACTGGGGGAGTGATCATCATGGATATGAAGTCACCAGGCTAACGGACAGACAGATACAGAGAACATAGGAGGCAAAGGAAAGCAAGAGGATGGCATCTTTCTCAGGGACATCTCACCTGAGCCCTCTCAGGACCCCAGATTCCAGAAGGAATTCTGAGAATTTAGTTGTTTGCAAAGTAAAGCCAGCAATACACAGTCTGAGCAAGGCAGAACAATCTTACAAGATTCTAGAAGAGTCTTCCTTGGCCTTTCCTACTCTGCATTCAAGCTGAGAAATGTTCCATGTACTCTTCAGTCATATGAGATCAGAGTTCCATAAACAGAGGTACTATTCTGGTTTTCAACATCAACACTAGTTTAAAAAGGCTGCCTGTTGAGTACTGGCTACTGTTGATACAATCTGTTGACTACCCGGCAAGCCCCAGAACTCTCAAGCTTTTGGTAGGGAAACCAGAGGGCTCTTGAGAGACAGGATCTGTCTATGTAACCCTCAAACTTCCAACCCTCCCACCTCAGCCTGTGATGTACTGACAGAAGCATATATCACTACACCTGATTCTCGCTCTGAAGAAAATACAACTATGAATCAGCCATCTCTCGAATGCCCATGTGAAGCAGACATATAGCTAACCTGCTTGTTCAGTTACTATTTAGTGCAAGGATGACTCAGGGCAGACCAGTCAGCCAGACTGAGCATTTCCAGAACAATTCTGAATGCCTGACAAAGACAAAGCATGCTTGACTGCTGCCTTAACTACAGCCCAGGATGCCACCCCTTGACTCAGCAAAGGGAGGGGATAAATGTCAACCTGTACATACTAGGCTCGCTCTCCACATCACTCCTCAGTTTCTTCTTAGCCTCCTGAAACCAACATAAGGAACTGAATTAGGACTTTTGGAAGTAAAGAAAACTTTTGCAAAAAGAAAGACATCTGGGTAGTAATGTCACATCCACACCCGACAGACAGGGGAGAACCCCTCCTCTCAGTTACCCCTTCCCAGTCCTCTCTGTACCCCCACCCAAGAGACTTCCCTCACTACTATACCGGCTTTTCAGTAGAGGTTTTCACCTTCCTCTGCTGCTGCTTCTGCTGCTTCTTATAACCTGGTAACCAGAGAGGCCAGCTCAGTCCTCTCCCTGACTGAGAGCCCACACCTTCTGCTAGGCTACCTGTCCCACTATGGTACTCTGCTTCCCTGGCCAGGACCAAGCAAGAAGCTGCTCTGAAACTGGAGACTCCTGAGTTCTCCATGTGACCCTGTGTGACTGTGGCAAGAGATAGACCAGAACATGGACCAAGTGACATGAGAGAACACAGTGGCAGTGCAGTGGCCAACGGGAGGATGGTACCTGAAGGTCCTTCGGCTCTCTTCAGGTTGTACTGCAGCTTCCTCAGATGTTCAGGGTACCTCAACGATGGTCTCTGCCAGAAAAAAAAATGCACGAAAAGCTCCTGTGTGGGTCTTTCTCTGCCCCAAGCATGCATTTACCTAGTCTATAAGCATGTTTTAAAAAACAGGTGTTTGGCAGCAGCTTTCTACCAAGGTCTGAGGAAGAAAGGAAAGGAGTTGAAAATAGGGTCCAGAAGACCCAGAGACATTGCTTGCCCCTTGCCCCTCCCCCTATACTGGCTTTCACTCCCATACAATCCAGCCCTCCGCTCTGCAAGGTCTGGATCCAGAGTTGCAGGGCAGAACGAAGATAGCAGATAGCCAAATCTTCCTGTCTTGAAGACAGATGGGCATGACTTCCTTGTAGGCCTTCTCCTCTGAGACACCATGGCTCTTACTTGTAGGGTCAGGTGGTGCACAGTTAGATACATCTTAGAAGAGATAGCGCTGTCGGGGCAGGTCTTTTCCAGAGGAAGATTCTTTTTCATCTTGGCCAACTCTATCTTTACCTCAGGACAACTCATGGTTTTCTCATGTGCCAAAACGCTAAAGGGGACAGAGACATCTAGACAGTCAGCAACTTCCCTGTCGGCTCTTCCCAGAGTGGATCTTGAGAGAAGGAAAAGGGGCTTTAAAGAGAGTTCCACTTGGGCTCTAGAAAGGCTTGCATGGGTCTCTCTCAGTAATATGTCTTCCACTCAATTAGAGGCTAACTCTATACCAGACTCCTATGCTTTATACCACTAACCCCTTACAGCACCCTAAGGACAGATATTATCATCCTCCTCATTTTGCAGATGAGGAAAGCTAGGCAGAAATGAGCTAAATAAGTTACTAATAATTCCCAAAGCCAGTTAAGTTTCAATATGCAATTCAAAGGCTGTCACACTCCAAACTACACACACCATTATACCTCCCAAATGGACAAATGTCCATAATTAATCAATGGGGGAAAAGGAGAACAGGAATTCAAATGACAGTCCGGGCTTAGCCTGGAGCCCAGTAGATGGTCAGTGCTTGATGAATGGTGGCAGTGATGACTGTCCCCCTGCATATTAGTAATCCAAACAGGTAGGGTCGAGCTTGCTCCCTGTTCTCCTCAAAGCACATGTATGGTTCCACCCTTTTCAACTTCAATAAAGAGCAAGGCTCTGGCTCTCCTCACTGACTCCATGATACTCACCATTCCTTCAGGAGATCCTGGGGAAGCACGTCGACTTGGGCCAATAGAGGTACAGCTTCGGAACTTAATTGGTCAAATAAGTGCACTGGGGAGGGAGGAGGCACAATCACCCCCGGACTTCTCGAGTGTCTTGACGTATACTGCCTTCCAGAGAAATACAGAGATGGCTTGCTTTTCTGGAAGAAACCATGCAAGTCACTCTCTGAAGCATTCTCCCAACATTCCACCCTGATGAATGAAACTCCTCATCTCCAGACTGTGTCAATTTGATTGAATTAAAACAAACAAACAAACACTGAGGTGAGGTCGAAGAGATGGCTCAGGGGTTAAGAGCAGTGGCTGCTCTTCCAGAGGTCCTGAGTTCAATTCCAGCAACCACAGGGTGGCTCATGACAATAGGATCTGATGCCCTCTTCTGGCATGCAGGTGTACATGCAGAGCCCTCATACATAAAATATAAACAAATAAAATAAATAAAACCCTGAGAGCAGCAGGTGACAGGGCTCAGTGGGTAAAACACTTGCTGCACAATCTGGAACCCATGATGGAACTCTTAAGAGTTGTCCTCTGATCACACACACACTAACAACAACTAATAAAAATGTTAAAAAGATTAGCAAAGCACCCTCTGGGTG
>LOJH01018392.1:7475-21771 GCA_001685095.1 Ellobius talpinus
TTGGAGCCTTTCCTGGAACTAGCTCTTGTAGACCAGGCTGGCCTCAAACTCACAAAGATCTTCCTGCCTCTGCCTTCCCAGTGCTCGGATTAAAGGCCTGCGCTGCTGCCACCACCTGGCTGTTTTTTGTTTTTGAGACAGGGTTTCTCAGTAGCTGTGGAGTCTTGGAACTCCGCAGACCAGTTGTGACCTTGAAGTCACAGAGATATGACTGCCTCTCCCTTCTGCTGGGATTAAAGGCGTGCGCCACCTGGCAATACTTGTCTTGTTGATGGTGAGTTTATTACCAGTTTACTGTGGAGGTATATTTGCATTGTTGTTTGTTTTTGTGGCTTGACCCAAAGCAGGGTTTTGGTGTGTGTGTGTGTGTGTGTCTGATTTTTTTGAGACAGGGTCTCTCACTTTGTAGCTCTAACTGTCCTGGAATTCGCTTTATAGACCAGGCTAGCCCTGACCTCACAGAGATCCACTTGCCTTTGCCTCCCGAATGATGGGGTTAAAGGATTTAGGAGCCAGTGTTGACTGGAGAGATTGCTCGGTGTTCAAGAGCACTGACTGCTGCTCTTCTTGAGGACCCGCGTTCAGTTTTCACCACCCATGTGGTATCTCACAACTGTCTATAACTCCAGTCATAAAACAAACCAAAAACACCCCAAAAACTTTTATCCCCTTAAATTTGAACAGATTAATACAGTCATTTGTCATTTATCTGCCTCATAGGTCCCTGCTGCTCAGCAGATGTTAAACTTTCCCGAGAAGAACAAGGAAAAACCAATTGATTTGCAGAACTTTGGTCTTCGAACTGACATTTACTCCAAGAAAACACTGGCAAAGGTAAAGACTTTTATAAACCCACATGGACCACCACTTGCATGTGTCTTTTTATAAGTCTCTGATAGGAGCCAGCAAGGTTTCTACTGACGTCAAATGCATTGCAATAGTCACGTATATGATTAACAGATTTATAAATAATATAAATATTTTATGAGGATAATACAACTTGAAGTAAATTAGAATATACATTAAGAATCAGGCGTTAGCATTGTGAGCCTCTGAATTGATTCAGCAGACTATTCTGATTACAAAACATGTTAGTGAGCTTAAAGCCCTGTTTACACACTGAGCCAATGAGAAAAACAACAACTGGATAGTGGTGGAGAAAGGACAAAACAATATGCAGAAAGTGCAGGAGACATGTTGTCAGCAGTCAGAAGAATTAATTTATCAGTGGAAGAGCAACAAAGGGAGGACTAGGTGTCTTAGGGTCTTTGCTGTGAAGAGACCATGACCATGGCAGCACTTAGGAAACATTCAGTCGGGATGGCTCAGTTACAGTTTCATAGGTGCAGTTCATTATCATCATGGTAGGGAGCAGGCAGATGTGCTGGAGCCGAGAGTGCTGCTCTCACAGGTTGCAGGAAGTCAGCTGAGACAGTATCCTGATCATAGTTAACCTCAAAGCCAGTCCTATAGTGACATTCTTCCTCCAACAAGGCCATTCCCACTGAAACAAAGCCTCATCTCTTAGTAGTACCACTCCCTGTGAGAGTATGGGGGCCAAGTACATTCAGACTCCAACAGTAGGATTGATAGATTAACTGTGTAATGGTTAACTCTGGTGGAAATAATGAAAAGATGTACACATTCAGAGGCTGGCAAGATGGCTTAGTGATTCCAGGAGTTGCAATCAAGCCTGACAGCCTAAATTCAGATCTCCAGCACACACTTAACAGTTGCATTTGGTAGCATCTTCTTGCAGCAAGAAGGGAGGAGACAGAAGAACCCTTTTGAAACTTGCGGGTCCAGTATCTGGAGTAGGGAGCACAGAGGGATACAGTGAAATGGACATTGCCCAAAACAAGGTAGAAGCTAAGGGCCTACACTCGAGGTTGTCCCTTGACCTCCATGTATACAACCTCAGAAATAAATACACACACATACACGCCTGACTCGAAAATAATACCATTATAGCATCGTGCAAAAAGTATAGGAAATTCCTCAGGATGAAGAACAGTGAGAACAGGTAGGCTTAACACGAATCAGCAGTGGCTACCTGCTTTTCTTAATTACCTAGAGCAGTGTGAGTTTTTACCTTCTTTAGTTCTTCTTTCTTACCTTATGTTTCCCTAGCTCTTTTGGCCATTTCTTGGTTTTGAGATTCATATTTGGAGTGTTTCAGTTGCATATACGTCTTTATTCTGCACACTTTCATTATGCCTACAAAGGCTAGAAGAGGATGTTGCATGCTCTGGAAGTGAAGTTAGAAGATGCTTGTACCATGTGGGTGTTGGGAATGGAAGCTGAGTCCTGGACAAGTGACAAGTGCTCTTACTGTTCTATCTCTGCAGCCATGTTTATTTTTATGTGTATGTAAGTGTTTGCCTGTATGTTTGTGTGCTTTGTTTGTGTGTTTGCTGTGTCATGTCAGATCAGGTCAAACTGGAGTTACAGGCACTTAAGAGCTGCCATGTGGTGCTGGGGTAATAATCCAGGTTTTTAGAATAGCAGCTGGTGCTCTTAACCCCTGAGCTATCTCTCCAGCCCCTCCAATTATAATTTACCAAAACTTTTATAGCATATGTAATTGAATAAATTATACTTGAAAAGCCAATGCATGAATCAGTACAGAATTTTTTTTTGCTCCATGTGGTAACACACGCCATTGAGCTTTTAACATTGGAGACCATTTACTATAAAAATAATAACAGTGTTTAGATCCATTATGTGTGGATTTGAGTAACCACTTCCATATACAGCACAAAGAACTTCAGTAGACCTGTGGAAGTTCCTACATTTTATTTGAAATGCAAAAATATTAATTGAAAGTAGACTGATAAGTTGTAAATTAATGTTATAAGTCCCAACACAGCTATTTAAAGTATAACTGACTAGTAGGTTTTATATATATATATATATCCTCATATATATTATCTCATATATATATTTATATAAAGGTGAATTTGATAAAAGGCTGGGTATAACGTAGTATGTTTGAAGTCTGTCAGCTCTAAAACTCTAAAGCAAGAGTTTTTTAAAACAGAAGAAAAAAATCTTGCTCTAACAGAAGGATACAGTCCAGGGAATATTTTATGAAGAGTGGAAATTAGCAAGGATGGTTGGTTGATTCTCAATTGACCCCAGAGATAATAACATGCATGCATGCTCTCACCCTTTAGCCTATATGCTGGAGATTGAACAAGGGCCCCTCTACTCAGTTCCAGCCACAGTATTTTTATTTGTATTTTTCAAATTTTAATTATATATATAATTTTATTTTTAATTTAATATAATTTTTAATTATATATAATCTTGCATGTATGTCTGTGCACCATTTGCATGCAGTACCCTCTAAATCCAGAAGATGCCATCAGATGCTCTGGAACTGGAGGTTTACACCATATGGGTGCTGATTATGGAACCTGAGTGCTTTGGAAAAACAGCCAATGATTATACCTGTTGACTTATCTCTACATTTTTTAAGCATTTTTTTAAAGTTTAATCACTGGAACATCAAAAATGGTCAAGTTGGGTTAAAAAAAGGACAGCAATATTTTCTCTTTCAGAATCTTGAGTTTAGAACATAGACACAAGTAAAAGTAAAATATGGAAGAAGATATACCTGCATACACTGTAGAGCTGGAGCACTGTATTGATACTAGCATAAGTAGATAGCAGATGAAGTTACTTAAACACATCTGGTGATAAGAAGCTGTAATTGAAGCTGAGTGGTGGTGGCACATGCCTTTAATCCCAGCCCCCGGGAGGCAGAGGCAGGCAGATCTCTGTGAGTTCGAGACCAGCCTGATCTACAGAGCTAGTTCTAGGACAGGCCCCAAAGCTACAGAGAAACCCTTTCTCGAAAAAAACCAAAACGAAAAAAAAGGCTATAATTGAGAAGGCATGATATTTTCAGATTCCAAATCCATATATGTGCATATAGGCTATTTAAAAGCATAGAAATATGTAAACAAAAATTGAAAGAGTGAGAAATAGTCAAGACTAGGATGGACTTACTTCTATCCCTGTGTAGCAGGTAGTTTAAGGGATTCCTCAAAACAGCACTCTAGGTCAAGATTCCACTGCATAAGTTGTAGCAAACAACAAAGAAATGTAGAATGCTCCTAAAGGCAAGCATAGATACCCAATTATTAATAGACATACAACTAGTGTTGTTGGTCATGAAACCAAAAATAAGAAACAATTGTAAAATCTTACATAGAACTGACAAAATGAAAATAACTTAAATGTTTATTAGTAATATATTTTTTGTTTGTTCAAGCACTGTAATAGGAACATTCCACTTATTTTCATATAGATTACATGATTAGGACAAAATCCATCCCACAAACTTGTCATAATTGCTTAAGCTTGTTATCCCAGCACTCAGCACGCTGATTACCTTGAGTTTGAGACAAAGAGAGATTCATTCTCTAAAAAAACCAAAAACACTGCAGTTGGAAAAATGGCCCAGTGGTTAAGAGAACTTACTTACTGCACTTGTAAATATTCTTAGTTTAGTTCCGAGCACTTATTTTATAGTTAGCCATCCATGACACCCTGTTCTGGCCTCTTTGTTCACCAGGTTTCCATATGGTAAACACATACACATATACGTATAGATATATACACAAATGTTTGCTGTAATATCACTAAAGTATAATTAAGCCTTTACTATGTGCATGTAACTCAGATACAGGATGAAGTTCTATCAGTTTTATCAACACAAGGAAACTATGGACTGTTAATTGTTTTTCTATTTGTACACACATTTTGTGTGTGCATGTATGTGTGTGTTTGAAGGCAAAGCAAAGAGACCCAGAAATCTAAAGCAACTAAAAAACTAAACAAACAAGATGTACAGCCAATGAAACCTAATGTTAAAACCATTGAAATGTATTGAATGCTTTTGTACTTTGCTATCAGACCAATTAATTAAGACTTAAAGGAAGAATCCTTTGTAGTTATTTTTTTTATTTTAGTTTTTCAAGACAGGGTTTCTCTATGTAGCTCTGACTGCCCTGGAACTCACTTTGTAGACCAGGCTGGCCTCAAACTCACAAAGATCCTGTGCCTCTTGAGTGATAGGTCTAAAGATGTGTGGCACTACCGCCTGGCGTAGTTTTTGTTTTTGTTTTTGACTAGGTTCTCTCTACATAGCCTTGTCTGTCTTGGAACTCTGTAGACAGTGTGGGCCTTGAACTCACAGAGATCTTCCTGTCACTGCTTCCTGAGCCTTGGTATTAAATGCCTGTATCACCATGCCCAGCTATTTTTTTTTGTAATAAAGTTTATTTTTTATTTTACTTTGTGTGAAGTTTTGTCTGTATGTGTATGTGTGTTTATACATACATACATACTTAAATACATACATACGTGTGTATATATATATCATACAAACACACACGTACATATCATCTGTGTACCACTTGTTTGTCAGTGGAATCCAGAAGAGGGTATGGGGTTCCAAAAACTATTTTGAGATGCTGTGAGCCACCATGCTTGTGCTGGAAAATGAACTTAGGTCTTTGGAAGAGCAGCCAGTGCTCATTCTAAGCCTTCTCTTCAGCCCCCTTTGCCATTTTTAGGTGAAGGTTTTTGTGTTTTGTTTGTTTGTTTTTCCACATGTAGGAATGTTTTGTCTGTATATGTATTATGTGTGTAGGCTACACTTGAAGCCTAGTGTCCTTAGAGGTCAGAAGTGTCCATTATATCCCTTGATCTGTACTTAAAATTGTTTGTAACCGCCTAAGTGAGTGGTGGAAACTGAGCTTGTTTTCTCTCCAAGAGCACTAAGTGCCCTTAAGCACTGAGCTGTATCTCTTGCTCCCTTTCACAATTTTTTTTTTACATGAGAAGGAAGTTTTTATCTGAAATCCATAGATTTGTGCACCTCGGTAAATATGAAAGAAACAAACCATACAGAATTTTCCTGCAGCTTACATTTCTAAGCCCCTGAAGAGGCTTCTGACAGCCCCTTGTCCTTAAGATAGGAAATAGGTCTTGATGTAAGCAGTGCAGATGCAGCGAATTCTTGTACGTCAAAGAAATGGAGAGATGGTTGTTGGCCTGCTCATCAGTGCTGTCCATGTCTAAGTTGTATAATTGTCCCTAGATTTGGTTCCTTCTGAAGTCAGATGAAATGTTAATGGTTTTGTTTATCAATCTGATTGATACCTCTGATTCGGGTTCATTAAGAAGTTCCTTTGTCTTAAAATACTTCTAAGTGCATTTTTGCAATATATTGTGAGTTCTAGTGCATGTTTTCTTTAAACTTGCTTTTATAGTTAAAGATTTACCTCGGTGACGACACTTGCCTACCATGCCCTATGGTCTGGGTTCATTTCTATGTACCACAAAACCAGAAAAAAACTAACTTTTAGGAATTCTGGATACTTAGGTTAAAAACTGAATTTGGGGATTTTTGTGTTTAGTTTTGTTTTTGTTTTGCAAATGTTCGATATTACATCATGATTTAAACTGAACATTGTAGAGGCCTAGTAAAGCATAATTAAATCTTTTCTGTGTGCGTGTAACTCAGATACAGATGAAATTCTAGCATTTACATTTAGGAAGCTTTAGCAACACAAGGAAACCATGCAATGGTAATTTTTTTCTATTTATACATAACAGGCTTTCAAAGATTAGAGAAATTAAAAGTAGGAAAATTTGTAGTATAGCATTTGTCTTTGGAGTTCATACATTTAAAAGTAGAGAATATTATCAACTATTCCATGTAGCCTGTCCCAAGTAAATCTATGATTGGAACATTTCCTACAAATCAAGGATTCTCTTGTCATAGCTTAGATGGCTTGTTTGTATCTCTCTCTCTTTTTTTATATTTATTTATTTATTTATTATGTATACAATATTCTGTNACTCAGGACCTCTGGAAGAGCAGGCAATGCTCTTAACCTCTGAGCCATCTCTTCCAGCCCCATTTTTGTTTGTATC
The DNA here is from genome assembly GCA_001685095.1 of Ellobius talpinus. Classification (NCBI taxonomy): domain Eukaryota; kingdom Metazoa; phylum Chordata; class Mammalia; order Rodentia; family Cricetidae; genus Ellobius; species Ellobius talpinus. Next base: position 14,427 of record LOJH01018392.1, read on the forward strand.
TTTTTTTTTAATATTTAAATATTTTTTTGTTTGCTTAGATGGCTTATAACTTATAGGGTACCTATATCCTAAAACCATCTTCCTCTTGGAAAGGATTGTCGAGAAAGTGGTCATATGAGCTTAGGGAATCACTTGGAGACTTTTCAGAGATATAGATTGGGGATAATGTGGAATTGTTAGGGTTGGAATTAAGAATCCAAACTTTGGGGGTCAAAGATGACCCAGTGGCTGAGAACACTTACTGGTCTTGCAAAGGACCTTGGTTGGGTCCTACCACTCACACAGAACTTACTACCTTATATAAGTCCAGTTGCAGGGACCTGCTGCTCTCTCTGGCCTTTGTGTGCATTGCTTGCACGTGGTGCACACATGTGGGTCAAACACTCTTAACCGCTAAAGTAAAAGTAAATTATTAAAAAATAATCTAGTGTTGTATATATGTGGTGCATTTTGTCCTAGAATCCTAGGGAAAGATCGACCCTAGGCTTTTTCAAAAATATTGAAAAATATTTTTTCAAGTTTAAATATTTACCTTAATTTTTTCCCCATTGCATTTATTTATGTGTGTATGTGTGTGTGAACACTCATGGTTGTGTGGAGGTCAGAGGACAAGTTTTAGAAGACACTGTTCTCTTTCCATCATGTGGGTTCTGGAGAATCAGACTCAGGCTCACAGGCCTAATAGTGACAGCTTTTACCCTGTCATCCTTCTGCCTGGCTCTTAGATTATTTTTGTATAATTATAGATGATTTATCTTATTTATAAATTTTCAGATTGTATATCTTTCAAAGTTGAAATAGCATGGAAGTAGTTCCTGTGACTAATGAAAACAAGAATCTGTTAAAGCATGTCGGACCTTCTGTTGAAGGTTTTGAATGTTTAGTTATTGGGGACTCAATCTTGGCGGATTGAATAAATCCTGAGTAAATCTCTGACTTTGTGTCTTTAGAGCAAAGGCGCTAGTGCCGGAAGGGAGTGGACCGAGCAGGAGACTCTTCTTCTCCTGGAGGTAAGCTAACAGTGACATAGCCCTGCAACTGATGACTGCAAGTTTCTACTTCCTCTGTTTTCTTCATTTTCTCTCAGTAAAATTCGAAAAGATAACTTTTTTAGTGTTTTTGTTACTATTTTTAGCTATTCTAGTCTGTCCTTTGGATGTCAGTGTTAAGCATGTGCCTTTTCAGTACCACGTATTAAAATCAGAACTCTTGACCAGCCGTGCCTGTCATGCATGGCGATTGGACAGTAGTGTGTACTCAATACTCCCAAGGAATACAGCTTTTTGCAGTGATGTTTTGGAATCTTTGTGCCATGAGGAGAAATTTAATTGTACTAGAATTGGAAACAGCAGCAATTACTTCTGCACACTGGTGTCTTTGGTTTTCGTTTGTTAAGTTTACTGGATAGGACTGGAGAGATGGCTCAAACCATTAAAGACTAGATTCACAACCAAAAATATGAGATTAGTGGATATTACAGAGTGACGTAAGAAGTTCTGAGCTACTGTTTACTCTGAACATACTGAAGCAAACTAGTGTACCCTTAAACAATAGTACATTTTCTTTGCTGCAGGAGAGATCTAGGCTGTGTTTATGTTGATTTTTTTTAAACCTAAGAAGAAGTAAGTCTCAGCAGCATTGTTTAACATTAACACTGTCCGTAAATGCAGTTTGTTTAGCACAATCACTAGCTTAAAAGTTGGTTTTCCGGTATATAGCCTCTAATCCTAGCATTTGAAGGCTGGTGCCTAAGGATTGCAGCTCCTTTCCTTCCATGATTAGATATGACAACTCTGTCTTAAAAACCTTCATACAAAAAACAACACACATGCATATACACACACAGAAAATGCCAGGTATGATGGCTCACACCTTTAATCCCAGAACTTGGGAGGCAGTGACAGGCGGATCTCTGAGTTTGAGACCAGCCTGGTCTACAAGAGCTAGTTCTAGGACAGGCTCCAAAGCTACAGAGAAATCCTGTCCCTGTCTCAAAAAACGAAAAAAAAAGTGGGTGGGGTGGGGGCTACACCGCTTAGGCCACATAGGATCCCTTTTTTCAGAAACCAAAGCACATTTCTGTCCTTCTGTATTTGTACCTTGGCCTTTGGTGTACACAGTGTGAGTCTTGTTTTTCTAGCTTTCAGATCTGTTAGAAAATTTATTTCTGTGATTTAAGCCATAAGTCAAGACAATTTTGAGTAGTTGGGCTGACAGCAGTACTTTTCAATAACCCTGGCACTGGGATGAATAAAGGAGGTAGCTAAGTGTTGTGGAGGGCGCATGACACTACATGGAGGCAGTATTTCTCTTCCCCAATATAGGAGCCAAGGATTGAACTCAGGTGGTCATGCTTGGCTGCAAACGTTTTAACCAGCTGAGTCAAATGACTGACATTCTAGACAGTTTAGTGAGCTCTAGCTTAGAGAGTGCCCCTGTGTCTAAAAATCAGGTAGAGATCAATAGTGGACAATAACCTGACATTGACCTCTGGTCGTGCACACGCGTGGGCATGGCAGCTCACACACCTGTTTCTATACACACAGCCTCAAGCTTCAGAATAGTAAACCAACGAAATTATGAATTGAGTTATATCCAAATTAAATTTAGATTTGTCCATAATGGGTAAATCTAGTTGCTTCATTGGGATACGTTTCTAAAAATATTTCTGACTATTTTTTGACACTGCCCACTTATTGTGTGAGTGTTTGTTTTGAGACCAAGTACTTTACATAGCCCTAGTTGTCGTTGAACTCATTGTGTGGACCAAGCTGGCCTTAAAGTCAGACGTTTACCTGCCTCTGCGTCTGCCTCCACTACCTCAGTGCTGACATAAAAGCTGTTTCACCATGCCTAGCCACTTTTATTTCTTATTATTTTTTTCATTTTTATTTATTTTGTTTTTTTCAGATAGGGTTTCTCTGTGTTGCTTTGGAGCCTGTTCTGGAACTCACTCTGTAGACCAGGCAGGCCTTGAACTCACAGAGACCTACCTGCTTCTGCCTCCCGAGTGCTGGATATAAACGTGTATGCCACCACCTCCTGGCTTAGAATAGTGTCTTTGGATTTGACTAACCCGTCAGCTGGAGGAGGAGGGAATGGGGTTGTTTTGATCTTGTTTGGGCTTATGCTAAAAGATAAAATGTGATGTCATTGAAGGCAGGAGAGATAATTTAATTTGTTTTAAGTGTTTTCTAATGTTGTAAAAAGGTAAGAAGAAGCTCTACCTAGGACACACAAAAGCTCCTGCTTTTATCCCAGCTGCCCCCACCAGAAAATCAACAGGGTAGGAAGTCATGGCCCTACACATGTTTGTTCAGCAAGCCCCTAAAAGTGTCTTCTAAGTTGCTTCAGTCCTTGTATTTATATTTCTTATTTTCTTGCTGTATTTTGAATTTAACCTGTTATTATTGGTTTGTCAGAATTTTTACCAAAAGTTATAAATATTATGACTTAGACTATTATACTTTCAAAATCTGTTAGTCTCATTTTCTATTAAATTATATCATCTTGTAGATCTTAATTTTATTATTTTGTGTTTCTGTGTACATGTATGTATGTGTTGTCTGAGTCTATGTGGAAACCAGGACAACTGTGGAGTCAGTTCCTCCTAGCCTCATATGGGCTGCTGAACAGTTACCCTGCTGGTGGTCTTTGATAACTTATGATTTAGCTTGATCATAAATTGGTAGCTGAGGAATTAACTGTGTCTCTTCATTTCGTTAAGTCATTGACTTCTCTTACTTTGATTTTCTTTATATCATGTTCATCTTACATAATTTATTGGCTTTATTTCATTTTCATGCTGTTCCAACTGTTTTTTCCAATTTAAATTTGTTCATTACTACTAGAGAAATACAAGTATTGCTTTTGTCTTCTGTTGCTCTTTTAACCTGTCATTTGATATTTATTGTTAATCCTCTACTACTACTCCATAGTTTCTTTGGAATTTTTTATATAAACATTACTGATTCTTTTAAAGGATAGTGTTATAATGTGCATATATTTTTTTGTTGTTGTTGCCTGGTTTACCGTTTACTACAAGGAAACTGTCAAATTACCATTTTATTTTAATGTATACAAATAATTATTTGTTATTATTTTGAGATAGGCTCTTTCCCAGTCTGATAATCTTCAAGACTTCTGCCTCAGTTTACTGAGTACTGAGGTTCAAAGGCATGTGCCATCACAACTAAATTGCTACCCAGTTTTTTTTAGAAATACTATCTACAGAACCATAGCAAGTTAAGTGGTTTTGCCTGCATCTTATCATAGCACTTTGGAGGACGAGCCAGTAGGATTAGAAGTTTGAAACCAGTCTGTACCACATAATGAGACCCTGCCCCATATCACTTCCTTTTCATTTGATATTAACAGTCTTTTGTTTATGTGTTTATTTAGGCCCTGGAGATGTACAAGGATGACTGGAATAAAGTCTCAGAACATGTTGGAAGTCGTACTCAGGATGAATGCATCCTTCACTTTTTGAGGCTTCCCATTGAGGACCCATACCTTGAAAATTCAGATGCTTCCCTTGGGCCGCTAGCTTACCAGCCTGTCCCTTTCAGCCAGTCAGGGAACCCAGTGATGAGTACTGTTGCTTTTTTAGCATCTGTTGTTGACCCTCGTGTGGCATCTGCTGCAGCAAAAGCAGCTTTGGGTATGTACTTTCTGTGTTAGCTACTTCTCCAGCACTAACATATGACCTCAGATTTGATATTATTAGCTGTGAGCTCAAACTTGTTTAAAGTGCCTGCTATGTAAGCATGAGGACCTGAATTTGAGCTGGACATTCCAGTATGTGCTTGTAGCATCTGCCCTGAGGCAGAGATAAATGGTGAGACAGTATCTCAGAGAGCAAGATGGAGGGAAAAGTGATAGAGAAAATCTGGCCAGATGTAAACCTCTGATCTCCACATATGCCCACTGGAGTGAGCTAGTAAGCTGTTTTACACGCAAACAGAAACCCACACATACACACTCACAAATGTTTTAATATATACATATATCTGTTATTATACTCATTTATGTAAATAACCAAAAAGACCCTAAAGATAATGGGCTTCATTAAAAATTATAAATAACCTTTTAAAGTATTAAAATAGGTTGTAAGTTAAGAGCATTTGTTTAAGTTTTCTTTCACTTTTTTTAAGACCTATTTTGTGTGTGTTTATGTAGTCACCTACCGTGATATATGTCTGAAGGTCAGAGGACTAGCAGTGGGAAGTTTGGTTCTTTCCTCCCCATGTGTGCCTTGTGAATTAACTAAAACCCTCAGTCTAGCCCCAAGTGCCTTTTCCTGCTGAGCTATCTTGCTGGCCAATAGAATATTTCTTTAGAATTGGGGAAGCAGCTAGATATGATGTCAGACACCTACGAGATGCCAGCTTCTGGCTGGCAGAGGCAAAAGAATCATGACTTTTGGGATCATCTTAGACTAATGTGGATTTTGTCTCCTACATACGTATACACACACATTTTCCCCCCTCTCTAATATATAAAGAAAAAGAAATGTTTTTGTGGCATTAGGCGATTGGTAGAGCTAAGGAATGAAACTTACTTTGTATTTTTGTAGTAAATTAATTTTGTCCAGATGGTCTTATGTTAATAGGATTTTTGTCTTTATAATGGTTTGGTCCTTGGTGATTTTACAAGTACCAGTCTAGCCAACACAAAGGTAAAATTAGGACTGCAGTTTTAATTGTTACCAGTAGATCATCAAAAATCTTTTTAAAATATATTTAAAAAGTTACTATGATGTTTAGGATAAAACGTGAAATATTTGATTGATTCATTTTACCTTCTGCCCCAGATAGCTTATTGCAACAAAACCAATGCTATTATGCCAGACACTCTGGATCTTGTGTAGGAGCACATAGCTATGCAAAATGAAAATGCTATTCTCTTTTTATCTTCAATCAGAGGAGTTTTCTCGGGTCCGAGAAGAAGTACCCCTGGAATTAGTTGAAGCACATGTCAAAAAGGTACAAGAGGCCGCAAGAGCCTCTGGGAAGGTGGACCCCACCTATGGCTTAGAAAGCAGCTGTATTGCAGGCACGGGTCCTGATGAGCCAGAGAAGCTTGGTGAGTCACTGCTGTGCCCATATTCCCTGTCAGTGTGCAAAATAAGAGGATTTGCTTACACTTAAGTGAACAAAATGATTAGTATAAACTTGGCTCTTAAGTTTACTGTATGATTTTTTTTCTCCCCTCTCACATACTTGTGGGGCATGGAACATGATTGCCCAGAGAAAGCAAGAACTGAATACAAGCCTGGAAATTGAACAGTTTCACAGTTAGGACTTTCTCTTTTTTTGAGTCGGGGTTTCTCTGTTTAACACCTAGCTGTCCTGGAACGCCCTATGTCCTGATTCTTTTGTTTAGCACAGTGTTCTCCAGGATCATACATCATTCTTTGCTTTGCTGAATAGTGCTCTGAGCACATGTTTTGTGTTAGTTTATTTTTCATCAGCACATAGACATTTACCCTGTACATTTCTTCTGTTTTTTTGCTGCTTTTATACTACTATATTTATACCAAATAATGATAATCATTTTATACAACCATTTTGTGAACACAGCATTTCTCGGTTCTGTGGTAGTCTGTGTTTAGCTCTCTAAAAAACTGTCAGACATTTCCATTGTGCCTGTATATTTGAGGTTCTTCAAATGGTGTATAGAAGTTCCCATTTCTCAACCTTATTTTCTTTGGTGTTTGTTTTGTATTTGCCGTCCTGTTGGTTTGAAGTGGATCTCTTCATGATTCTCCTGATGAGGGTGGATCTTTTACTGCCTCCTGCGCCCCCCCCCTTGTGTGTGTGTGTGTGTGTGTGTGTGTGTGTTTGGTTTTCAAGATGGGTTTTCTGGGATGCACTGTGTAGACCGGGTTGGCCTCGAACTGTCAGAGATCTGCCTGCCCCTGCTTCCAGAGTGTTGGGATTAAAGGCATGCTGCACCACACATGGCCATCATTTTTTTTTCCAGAATACTTTGAATTAAATTTTGAGGTTAGTAGTGTCAGCTCTCCCTCTCTACAATCATCTTAACTGTTCTCATTTGCCTATGCATGTGAACTTTGTCACTATTCTCAATACAGCTTAGTAAGGTTATCAGGATTCCATTGTCTGTATCAAGCTGGAAAAACTCCCTTAATTTCTTCCTTGACCCATTGATGATTCAGGTGAGCATTGTTTAATTTCCGTGTGTTTGTGGGTTTTCTGGAATTAGTATTGCTGTTGACTTCTAGTTTTATACCATGGTGATCTGATAAAGTACATTGGGTTATTCCAACTTTTTTTGTATTTGTTGAGGTTTGTTTTGTTACTGAGTATGTGGTCAGTTTTTG
>LOJH01018393.1:2199-16574 GCA_001685095.1 Ellobius talpinus
CTTCTTAAGTGAGATTCCCTGAGGCTGCATCACCTTTTCATCCATTCAGCGGATACTTTTGAGCACCTATGTGTGAGGTATTTCATGACCCAGAAAATAGGGGAAGGGAAAGTAGAAACCTGATAGAGCCCAAGGAAATGTTATTGCCTGACATAGGAAGTCTGTATTGTCTCTTCCTTTCCTGATAAAACCATGTCATAGCTTTTGTGACTCACCCCAGACAACACCAGCTTTGCTTCAGATACTAATCCAGCTGCCTTGGGAAAGAGGGCATGCTTAGCTGCGAAGAAACCCTTCATTTCTTTACCTTTCCCCCTATCCCCCACCCGTTCGGTTTTTGTTTTTCTTTAAGCTCCAAAATCTCCCTCAGAAAAAACGCGGTATGATACGTCACTCGGTCTGCTCACCAAGAAGTTCATTCAGCTCCTGAGCCAGTCGCCTGATGGGGTCCTGGATCTGAACAAGGCAGCAGAGGTGCTCAAAGTGCAGAAGAGGAGGATTTACGACATCACCAACGTGCTGGAAGGCATCCACCTCATTAAGAAGAAGTCGAAGAACAACGTCCAGTGGATGTGAGTAGGGGTCCCCTTGTCCCAGGCACCAACTCTTCAGGGGGCATTTGTGAGTGCCTGCCTCAGTTTCTCCTAATTTCAGTTCACACATTCAGACCCGTACATCTTCCCCCTTTTCCCTCCCTCCCTCCCTTTCTCCCTCCCTCCCAGTTTTCTCTTGCGCCCCTTAAAGTTTTATGTAGAAAGTCGGGGCTGAGGCTGGAGCTCAGTTAGTAGAATGCTTGTCTAGAAGGATGAAGCCCAGGGTTCAACCCCCAGCTCCACTAAGTGTAGTAGTGTTTCAACACCAGCAATCAGAAGATCGTCTTCCAGTGCCTAGGGAGTTCAAGGCCAGCCCAGGTTACGTGAAACCCTCTCTCAAACAACAACAACAACAACAAGAAAACAAACAAAAACCGGTCTTTTAGCGTAGAGGCATCTTATATAGATACTGCTGGGTCTAGATCTGATTAGCATAAATCCCAAGGATTGGGAAGTTCAGTAGACCTCTGCTTTTGTAAATTGGGAAGGAAGCTCTTCACCCATCACACTTAAGTCTGTGCGTATGTGTGTGGTCTGTTGATGCACATGCATGTCTCATATATTGTATTTTGGTCATGTGTGGATGAATATGAACAAACACGGTCTTGAAACAGATTTCATTTCTGGTTCTAATAGATTAACATACTTCCTCTGTCAGTGAGGGCAGGACTTAAGTGTCTGGGTTTCTACTGCAGAGACATGTGTCCCACTGTGTCTGATTCTTGATAATGTCATTTGTGAATCCTGGACAGAGCCAGGCATTTTATAAGTACAGCATTGAGCTATGAAATCATATTAAAAGGATCAAAACTGTTTGAGGAATATTTTAAATATATGTAATTTGGCAAGGTGACTCAGCCAGTAAAAGGTTGCCTCGAAAGCCTGACAACCTAGATTCAACCCCTGAAACATACATTAAGGCAGGAGAGAACCAACTCTAAAGAGTTGTTCCCTGGCCTCCATATTCCCAACATAGAATGGTGTGTCCACATCCTTGCAATAAATGAAGAAAGCAAAAACCTGTCTAGATACAGTCAAGGGCTGAGGTGGTAACTTAGTGGTAGAGCACTTGTGTTAAAAAAGAAAAAAAAAAGGCCCTGCATTCAGTCCCCTGTATTGAAAGAAGCTGAGTGGATTTCTAAAGTGACGTGTATGTGTGTGCGCGCGCGCGTGCATGCTGAGAACTGCAGACTCACTTTGACCTGTGCCTTAGAGAACCCTGTTGACTGCTGATCTTTGTTCTTGCAGATGCCTGACACACCTGCCTCTTTTGCCTCCAGGGATGCATGGCTTAGGTGGTAGTGGTGGTGGTGGTGGGAACCAGCTGGCTGGCTTTTTTGCCCTCAGAATTTGAGACTACTGAACAAACAGGCTTTTTTTTTTTAACCCCCCTTGGGAAAAGGACCCTGAAAATTACTATTTTCACCTGGTTTCTTTGGTGTGTGAAAGTACATGGCTGTGCAGATGTGTTTCTGAAGCTCTGCTCAGCCCTTGGCTGACAAACAGCATGGCCTTCCATGACACAGGGGAGGGGAGTCGTTGACCCCGTTGGTTTTTATTTCCCCCACAAACCCTTTAGCTCCTGTAAAATGCCATAAAGAATCTGTATTTGTGTTCTAGGGGCTGCAGTCTGTCTGAGGATGGGGGCATGCTAGCCCAGTGTCAAGGCCTGTCCAAAGAAGTGACCGAGCTCAGTCAGGAAGAGAAGAAATTAGATGAACTGATCCAAAGCTGCACCCTGGACCTCAAACTGCTGACCGAGGATTCAGAGAATCAAAGATATCCTTTATGCCGCTGGTGGTTAGACCCTTTCGTACTGTTTCCAGAGCCGACAGACGGGCTTGGTCTCCGGGGAGATAGGCGTTACTATGGCATCATGCAAACAACGATTGTGTGTGTGTTTGTCTGTCTGTCTGTCTGTCTGTCTGTCAGTGTTCACTTAACTTTACCACAGAAGACAGCATTTTTAATAAAGTAACTTTGGACTGTATGGTATCATTATCGGTGTTGAAAGCCAGGTGAGAACTGTTTTAAAAGCATTTATTCGTGTGTGGCTCAACATACAGATACACTCACATTGTAAGAACACGCTATTAAAATAAAGCAGAAGGTGTCAGTATTAATATTAATGGCAACATTAGGCAGGTTTGTCTTCGCCTTCCCAGATTTTTGATGGGTGTTACTGTCACTGTTGGGGTTCTTGCTTTCTTTTTTTTTTCGTCAGACGTTGTAGCGATTGGAATTTACTGAATCTGTCTGATTGGGCTATCATTGAGACTAGAAAAGTATGCTGTAGCTGGGTGTGGTGGGACTGCCTATAATCCTGACAGCGGAGAAACTGAGTCCTCAGTTCACAGCTACCCTACAATAGCAAGGCCCTGTCTCAAGAAAAAAAAACACAAAAACAGAAAAGGAGAAATTATACTTTGTGATACCTGCATTTGAAACACAAGGGCAGAATTATGAGAAGTTCAAAGCCAACCTGAGCACCATAGCCAGTTCACAGTTAGTCAGGGGTACATGAAATCCTGTCTCAAATGAAACAGATCAAGAATCCAAGATTGTCCCTGCCTGCCTAGGGAGTTTGAGGCCAGCCTGGTCAGCGTGAGCTCTTGTCTTTAAGTAACAAAAGAACAAGGTGTGGTAGCATATGCCTTTAATGCCAGCATTTAGGAGGCAGAGGCAGGTGGAGTTCAGCCCAGCCCTGCCTACATAATGAGTTCCAGACCAGCTAAAACTACATAGTGAGTATATCCTGTCTACCTTGTCTCAAGAATTAAATAAATAAAATTTTAAGAATGGAAAGAGCCTGGCATAGTGGTGCCCTCTAGTAGCCCCAGCGCTCAGGAGGCAGGCAGGCAGGTCTTTGTGAGTTTGAGGCCAGCCTAGTCTATATAGCAAGTTCCAGGCCAGCCAGGGCTGCAAATGAAGGCTACCTTTACATGAATAAATGAATGGCGTAAAGATCTGAGTTTGAGCCCTGGTACCCACATGGTAGAAAGAGAGAACTGACTCCTACACATTGTCCTGACCTCAGAACTCCACTGTCAGGTGCACTGTGGCACACAGACCCACTCATTCACATGCTAAATAAATACAGAAGAGCAAATTTAGTAAAAGAAATCAATAGTAGGGCTATTTAATTCACTGTTTAATTGGAATTCCATCATGGGAAAGGTGTGACTGACAGCTGTCCTGAATATGTGGTTTATAGCATTGTCTCCTATGGACTTTCTCTGGGGCCTTTGTTTAAAAAAAAAGTTTCCTTGAGGGAAAACAAGAAATGGATTTGGAGGCGGAGAGCCACATCACAAGCACTTTTAAATTTGTAAGATTAGCAAATATATTTATGAAATTTCTCTCAGCCCTCTCTTCAGTTCCCAGTCTGGTACAGCTTGTTCAGAGATGTGTTGAAATTTTCCTTCCTACAGCTTGTTGAATAATTGTGGATGAGTTTTATTTTAGTAAGCTCTTGTTTCATAGCCTTTTGATGGTGGGCTCAAGGTTAAAAACCTGGTTTTCAGTAATCTAGTATTCTCAACAAAAACCAGGACCATCCAGTATTCCCAAAAAGCCCCCATTGACTTCTTTGGTAGGCTAAGTGGTGACCTAAAGTGGAGCACCATACTTAATTCCGTCTTAACTGCTAAGATTTGGAGAAGACAATCTGTAGTACAGGCAAGTGTGTGTGTGTGTGTGTTCGTGTTCATTCGTTTATATTTTAAAAGATGAATAATGGCACACACCTTTAAGTTCAGCACTCTGGGAGACAGAGGAAGGCAAATCTCTTGAGTTTGAGGCTAGCCAAGGTTACACAATGAGACCCCATGTTTCAAAAAACAAAACAAAAATAAATATAAAAGTTCTGACTTCCACAGATATCCTGCATACACATGGTGCGCATACCCATATACAGTCAGATACAAGGCTTTATTTAAAAAAAAAAAAGAAGAAAATTAAGCTCACCAAAAGTGCTCGCTACACAAGACTGGTTGATGAATTGGGTTTGATCTGTGGAACCATGGTGGAAGGGGAGGACCTGACTTAGACGTTGTCAGCTGACTACCACACTTGCCGTGATGCACACACATGCAGGCACGTGTGCGCACACGCACACACACACACTAATGATAATAAGTAATTTATTAAAAGCTGACTAAAAACACATTTGATTATATGTGTTTCTCCATGTCCCTTATCAAGAGAAAGCCTTGAGCCTATTGTCCCTGCTGCTAAATGTCTGTCTCCAGCTGAGTTTGTGTGCGTTTGTGTGAGTGCTTTTGTTACATAGTAAGTACCATGCTTTTCATTGATATCCTTTTAGCCTTGGCTTCCAGGATACTTAAAGGGATTGCTTGGTACTTGGAAGTAACTACCGAGCAAGAGTCATGAAATGTTCATTTATTCTTTTTCGCTAAGTCATTGCATCTCCAATTCATTTGGCTGCAGAGCACCTGGGAGCTACTCACCTCCTTGGGAACCTGAAATGTTCATGGTGTTAATAATAACAAGGGTAATTTTTCTAACAGAAATAATGATGCTCTGCTGTCTAGGCAATATGTAATCACCCCAGCCCAGGTGCACTTGAGTAAACAACACTGTCTGCCTGAGCGGTAGACTCTGTTCTTCCACCCATGTTTGCTGTTTATTCATTCATTTGGTGGCTGCTGTCACTTGCTAATAGCAAGCAGAAGTAGCTGTTGTCTCAAAAATTTTTGATTAGTAAATCGTACTCTCCCACCCCACCCTCAAAATTAGGACCATCTGTCAATCAGTTTGACTGACAGGGCACGTCACTGGAATTTATGGAATACTAGTATACAAGATGGGCAAAATAAAGCATAGATTTTTTATTATTATTATTGAGACCATCAACTAGAAAAGCCATGGGGGAGCCCATTATTTGGCGATCCAAAAGGGAAGACATACCTATTCTTTTAAGTCATAAAATGATGGATAAGTTTTCTGTGTGTCTGTTTTGTCTTTTTATTTATTTATTTTTTACTTTTTATTCTTTGTGGATTTCACATCTTGCATCCCAATGACATTCATCTCCCCTTCACTTCTGCCCTCTGTCCTTGCAACCTCCCCCCCAAAAAAGAAATAAAATTTAAAAGTAAAAACAAAACAAACTAACTAAAATCTCGACATAGAAGCTGCAGTGTGGCCCAGTGTGTCACACAGTCTATCCTTTAGTTCATGCATCTTTCCTTGTGTTTATTGCAATGAGTCATTGGTCTGGTTCAAGGCCTCCGGCTTCTGCTACACCCTCGATACACTGGGGCTCCTTGGATATATTATTGTTGCCTTGTGTCATGGAGATCCTATAGCTTTGGATCTGCAGGTCTAAGTCCGTTCCCATACTCCAGAAGTTTATTGATGAGGTGGACTATCAGTTGTCCTGGGTTGGAGCATGGGTGATAACTGGGTTGGTCAGCCTGCCAGCTTTTCCTCATCATCACCACCCAGGTGAGCTCTCCAGCACTGCCTTGGCTAACTCACCCAGTGGAGCAGACAGCAAGGAGCCGGGCTAGTCCTGCTCTCGCACCCTCTGGTCCAGCTCACCCACACTCACACCACCAGGGCCAGTTCTACTGTTTTGCCCAGGCAAGATGCACGGCCCGCTCTCCAGATTGATTGGTGAGGGATAAGCCTAGCTCTTCCGTTCTCATGTCCCCAAGGTTGGCTCTCCTGCCTGTTGCAGGTGGCAAGGGGTGAGGGAGAGGACACATCTACCTTACCCTTGTCGTCCCATGGTGTACCAGGGAGAGGGGAGCAGCTCTGTTTGGTCATTTGCATAATGGCTATATCTGTACAATTAGATGGAAAATGTCCTTAACACTTCTTACGTTAGCTTATGTTACATATCAAGATATTCGAAAAATTAGTGGCCTTAAAGACCAAACTGTTATAGTTGTGAAAGCCCCTCCAGAAACAAGACTTGAAGTGCCTGATTCAATAGAGGTAAGGAGACAGCGGCGCGGTCCATCTGCAGAAAACATTCCAGAACACCTGAGCTTGAAGAATCACTGGCTCATGGTTAAAGTCTGCTCATCCCAAGCACTGGATAGTTCTTTCCCATTTATTTTGGCTAACCCAGAGTTTAAAAAGGTCCAACAGTTTCCTGTTTATTAAATGCTCAAAATGTCTGGTATCAATTCAGAAGGGCATTCTGGTCACAGCAGTCTTTGATGCCCGCCTCTCTTCAGCGTTTCTTTTTCACAATTTATTATCTAGTGGTTCTGATCAAATTGAACCACTTGAGAAATGTTATGTTGATTACCTTGTGTATGGACAGTTTCCACCATGAATAGAGCTCCGGGGGCTTTAGAAGTGACTCTGTGACTTAGCACATTTTTAAGAATTCTTAAAAATTATTTGTAGCATGTTTACTTTGAGAAAATTAAACGGGACCTTGGGGTAATCAGTAGACAAGAATAGAGTAAGAAAGTAGAGTGGCATTTTTGTAATTGCTTTCAGGTGTTCTTTAATAAAATCAGCCTAGACTGTAATTATAAGATAAAGGAACTGTGGTAAAAAGAAAATACCTGGAATATTAAAAAAATAATACCTAAAATGTTAAATTTACAAGGTAAACTTCTTACCTTAAGAAATTAAAATGTTGTGACCTAGATGAGGAAGGCCTCTGACTATTATTGTACAGCGCTAAAAAGATGGCTCAGTGGTCACAGCACAGGCCACTCCTCCAGCGGACCCAAGTTTGGTTCCCAGCACCCATGTAGAAGGATCTGCAACTCCAACTGCAGGGGATGCAGTGTCCACTTTTGGACCTTGTCAGATACAAGGCATGCACATGGCGTATAGACATACATGCAGGCAAAACACCCAAAAACATGAACTAAGAGTAATTTTTAAAAACAAAAGTAACAAAAATCAAAGTAAATCTTGGGCTGGAGAGATGGCTTAGTGGCTAGGAGCACTGGCTGCTCCTCCAGAGTATCTGGATTTGATTGTCAGCACCCACACTTGGCAGCTCACAACCATCTGTAATTCTGTTCCCGGAGAATCCAGTGCCCTCTTCTGGCTTCCCAGAGCACCAACATGCATACATGCTGATGCATGGACATGCCTACAGGCAAAGCACTCGTACACATAAAATGAGTGCAATTTTTAAAAACCCTCATAGGCCAGGTGGCTTACAAGCAACAAGTTGTTTTAAAATGAGTAAATAAAAGTATTTAAAAATCAGTATGGTTTATTCTCTTATTCACTGAAGCTCCTAGCACTTTAGAATGCTGTTTATGAGCTGGTTGTTAGAGTTTAACATTAGAAAGTTTTACCATGAAGGAATAGTTTAATGGAAATACATTCTTTGAAATGCTTAATAGACCTTTAAATAATTTGCAGGAAATAATATATCTAAAGAATACCTAGCCACCTCCCCTTCTCCCCCCAAAAATGATGTCTTTGTGGGATCAAAAAACTTTAAAGCTCCACGTAGTAGTTGGCTTTGATTTTTGTGAGCAGCATAGTTTCTTAGATTATTCAAGTAATGCACTCTACTACTGTACTACACAAACAGCCAGAGGCAATATATGCAGGATGAGAATGGCCAGAAACTCTGTCCCAATAAAACTTTATTTACAAAAATGGTTGGTGGCTTGGACTTGGCTTCAGGCTGCAGTGGTTTGCGGGCCCCTTACGCTAGAAGAATGTGGTCCCTGGCAAACTAGGAGTGAGGGAGCACAGTGAGCAATGAATCTTGCCCTTCCCTTTCAGTTTTAAGAGAGATAGGCTTTGGCTTTCATTTCTAAGTGACCTTGAGTTGACCTCTTACTTGTGTTCCTAGAGCCTACAAATACATTTGGCAAGTACCCAAGGGCCCATTGAGGTTTACTTGTGTCCAGAAGAAACAGAAACACACAGACCCATGAAAACAAACAACCAAGACCACAATGGGAATATCTCTAAGCCCACTTCCAAAGGTAAATATTCCACTATTGTCTTTGAGAAACAGTATGTAAAAATGAAGGCGCCTGGAAGGATCCTCTTTCAGAGTCACACAGCTAAGTCCTGACAAACAACGCTCGGATCTACCAGATCATTGCCATTGTGGACAAGAATCACGTGCAACCCATCAAACTGGCCAAAATAACCAAAGTGTTGGGCAGGGTCAGTGCAGAAAGGTGGGCCTGGAATTTATGGACAATACTAGCTGTTTTGTCATTCACCATGTTAAGGCCCCATGTGAGAAGTTGACATGCTTCCCTATTGCAATCAGAAAGAGAGGTTCCAAGTCCATGCTGAACTTGCTACTGGGTCCTGGGTATCCACCAGTTGGCCCACGGGGTGACCTGCAGCTGTTAACGCCTTTATGTTGTGTGGAGGGGGTGGAAGAGGACCTTTTGTTGTGAGAATAGTTTTTTAGGTTATTATTACTAGTCTACAGACTAAAATAACAATCTTAGTCAAAATGGTCCCTCATCCCTGATGAAGACCCTTCGGGCTCTTGTAAGCAGAAAACTGTTTCCCTGGTGTGTGGACAATGGCTAGAATGAAGAGTGAGGCTGTGGACGGTATTGGGTTATCAGCCATGCTTGCCCAGATATCTCTTGAGTGATGCTTCTGAAATCATTCGGGATGGGAGTGAAAAGAGCTTGACGAGAAAAGCCTTCATCAGAACCTTGATCTCATCATCCTCCCCACTGCAGTGAGGAGAGGATAGGGTCAGGAAGGTAGCTCACTTCTCTTCCTCCCGCTGAGCTCCAGCTCAAATATAATGACACATAAAACCTTTCCCAAAAAGAGAATGAAGATAAATAGACAAGGACGAGGCAAAGTGATGGGTTCTTGGTGCCGGTTAGCCTAACGGTGATGTGTGTCCTCGAGTCACGTGCGCCATTGAGCTAAGGGCAGCAACATGCACGTTCATCCAGGAAAGGCAGATTTTTTACATTTTTCCTAACTACGCCTCCTCCTCCTTTCTCCCTTTTCAGACTTGGCTTCTATCAACTCAGGACATAGCGACTGCTCCGTTTCCACAGCAAACCTCTCTCCTCTGACCTCCCCAGCCAACCTTTTACAGCAGACTGAGGACCAAATCCCTTCCAACCTCGAAGGACCCTTTGTGAACTTGCTGCCTCCCCTACTCCAAGAGGACTATCTGCTGAGCCTAGGGGAGGAAGAGGGAATCAGTGATCTCTTTGATGCCTATGATTTGGAAAAGCTGCCCCTCGTGGAGGACTTCATGTGTAGTTGATTGGGCTTTGTACAAACTGTCCTTACAAACCAATATTTTTTTATCACGGAATCAGAACGTGTATCGCAGTGTTGTCCCCTCCTACCTTCTTCCTCCAAGAGTATCATGAAGTAAACTTCAGAACAAAGCTGACATTTTGATGAATTATTATTATTTTATTATTATTTTTTTTCCTAAACGCACAGTTGCAGGCTCCCTTGGGAAAGCCCTGCCTGGTCCCAGGCTCCAAAATCTTCCTGATGAGTCAGCAAGTGAGAAGATGTGCAATCAGGTGTCTCTCACCTGCCCTTTTCTCCCCTCCTTCCTCTCCTTCCCTTGCGGACTGGCTTGCTGTGCCTAACGGATGGGCTGTTGAATGGGGTCTGGCCACCCGGCCCGCTGGCAAACAGCATTCTCCCTTTGACAGCATTTCAAGCCGTGCCTTCTCTGCAGAATGCATGTCTTTGTGAGTCTGCTAACCTGGAATGGAATTCTGCCACAAATGCAAGCTTGAAGTCATGCAAAGGAATGACACGGATTTCTTCAGCTCTTAGGAATATTTAAATTACTCTCATAATTCAATGTAAGCTATGGGCCACGTGTCCCACTCGGAGGTTGCAAGAGCCTCCACAGCCTTTTGGATGAAGAACTTGTTTGTGAGTGCTCATTGCAGAAACAGAGACTAGGAGAGTTCTGCTGCTCAACGCTGTTGTGGATTTTCCTGTCTCCATACCCCACCTGCTTCCACTTCCCCCATCCTGCGTGTTTGTGAGTTTCCGGTTGATTACTTGCAACTTAGGAGTTCCTTGTGGGTTGTTTTAGAATTTTTATTTTTCTAGTTGCCATTGAAGCATTCCTGTGGCCCCCATCAACCATTTCAATTGAAGTGTTTACCTTAAAGCGGTTTTTTGCAAATTCCTTTTCCTTTAGCAGAGGGAGAGAAAACCTCTCCTGATCAAAGCATCTAAACCTGTGTGACCTAAGGTCCACCAGCCTCTGCAAGGAGCATCCTCTGTCTTGCTTCCTTTCCCAGGAAGGAAGCTTTGAACGAGAACAGCTCTCGAGCTACTGACTCGAGTGGCCCCCAGTGAGGACCTCGGGCCAGATGATACAGCTGTCCCATGGAGCAGCAGGCATGGATCCCTCCATCCTTGGGCTTCCCGGGCCCCTGCGACCGGGGAAAGGGCTCTAATGCCACACTCAGGGAGACCACTTCTCAGGATGGGGTCAGGTGGAGAGGCCCTAGGGAGAAAGGCATCCCGTTGTGTAAGTGGCATTCTATCAGGGACACTTCCTGAAGTTGGGACAAGGAGCTCCCACTGTGTCAGGGGGTAGACTAGTTCTGTCCAGAACCCATCACCCCTCCTGCTGTGAGTGGGTGAGTTGGGCAAAGGGAAAATGGGAGATAGGAAACGCAGTGATAGAATGCCAGGGCGTCTCCCTCGTTACGCCTCAGGAATGGTGTCCCAAACTGGAGGCTTTGTGTCAGCTACGATCCTTCCAGTTACTTCCAAGAATAACGTTCCCACTGGCAGGTGGCAGTGGCCACCATGTCCTGGTGTTGACTATGGCATAGTACCTCAAATCCATTCCTTGGATGCTAAGGGCTGTGGGAATGAGTTAGTCATAAAAACTAACCTCCAGCTGAACGGTTTGAAACGCTATGTGCCTGACCCACCAGGGAGGCACGTAGTAGGCACTCAACTCATATACACGTAACCGTGTTGAAAATATCCC
Organism: Ellobius talpinus; assembly: GCA_001685095.1. Lineage (NCBI taxonomy): Eukaryota > Metazoa > Chordata > Mammalia > Rodentia > Cricetidae > Ellobius > Ellobius talpinus. The sequence continues at coordinate 13,729 of LOJH01018393.1, forward strand.
TTGGGAAAGCATTTTACTAAACCACAAGAACCCTGGCCAGTTTACTCTAGATAGATTTCCACAGTATGCAAAGCGGTGGTGGGGGTGGAGACAGAAGACACCGGCACTTTAAACTCTGTGTGTGGGTATGCGTGGTGTATGTTTGGGAAGAAAAATCAAAGGTGCAGACTATCTTCCTCTCTCTTCTTCAGCCTCAGCCCCGGCCTCCTCCCCTCACACACTCTGGACTTGGTACAGAATAATCCGTGTGGTCCGAGCTGAAGCACTGGGGTGGAGGGGGGAGGGGGAGCTTCGTGTTAAGTGCCTACTGGAAATGCACTGTGGGGTTTTTTCCTGTATGGGAAACCATTTATGCCAAGCTTTCCCCCATGTCCTCTATTTATCTCATCTGGTTAGCTGCCTCTGCTTCTGGCTTTGTGTAATTCTATTTGCCAGCTGCATCGAGCTGGGTTTCTTTCCCCCAAAGTCTAATGACTAAACTCAACCTGGCTCCAGGTTGTTGTATGTTTGGTTGACTTTTCTTGTTGAAACTATTCGTATTGTGATACCATATTTATTGTTTTAAGAAAGGAAAGGAATACTAATAAGTCTTCAAGAGTTCTTTCATGCATAATAAGACTTTTCCAGTTAATGGGCTTAACTGGTGTACGTAGAGGAGACATCCATATTATATTCTGTTTGCATTTAGGCATTTTTCTTTGCTCTTAATATCTGGCACACAAAGTAGGTGAGTACTACAGTATTTGTGTTCCTTTAAGTCCTGAGAGTGCAGGTTCCCTGGTACCATTAAGTTGCTGCTACTTAAAGCTCACATGCGGATGGCTGAACGTTACAAGTGTGCGAATGGTGATGGCGTGAGCCTCAGAGGATTAAACTGTATAAAGGGCAACACATGAGCTGTCAAACAGTGTTAGGCGTGTGTTTCTGTACATAGCAGCTTTATTTAAGTCGATACAGTCCGCTCACATTGCCATTATTTTCCAGTTTTTGTACAGAGATAGCAATTCATTTGTAAGCACTGCCAGAATATTCTCTAGCTGGTTTGGAATTTTTTAAGGCGGTTGCCTTGGGTTTTGTTGTTGTTGTTGTTGTTGTTGTTGCGCCTGTGACTCTTGTTTGCCTTTTGGTCGTACGTGTAGCTCTGTCTGTAAATAGAATCGCAGTATTTAAAGCTTTAGCTTTCAGGAAAAACGAAGTAAGAATCCAAGTGTGTGCATGACAAGTTGTGCGTATGAGAAGGGATCTGGAGGAAGATGCCTTGTGGAGGAAGTTGGATGGCAGTTGGCAGGGTGTGGGATGTCTTTCCTACGGGGTACATGATTTTTGTAAAAAGGAAGTGTTTCTCCCAACGTTGGGAGTGCGCAAACTACTAATCAGTTTAGCTTTGTGTTGTATGCTAGTTACAAAAATAAATAATGTAATATAATGTAAAAATAGACAAACAAACAAAAAAACCTTTTATGATGGATTTTGTAAATAGATTTGTTACAGGGTGACCTGTTCTAGCTGTGATCTTACCACTTCAAATGGATGTAATTTGAATAAATTTTGTATGGTAAAGGGTCAATAAAATGATTTTTTTAAGAGTTCAGACTTGTAAATGGATTTTCTTACATTATCTTAATCTCTCTTTTTGTGTGTGTGTGTGCGCGCGCGTGCATGTGTGTGCGTGCACGTGTGGTTATATTTTAGGCAAGATGTCATGTGCTCTAGGTTGGCCTCATACTTGCTATGTAGTTGAGTGTGGCCTTGAATTCCAGATCCTTCTGCATCTACCTCCTGAGTGCTGAGATTATAGGCCCATGGTGTGCTGCCATGCCTGGTTTGTTTTATATGTTGCTGGGGATTGACCTCCATTGTATGGCTATGCTACAATCTATTTAACCATCGGTTGATGTATATTTAGCTTGTTTCCAGCTGTAGACTATTGGAATTCTAGGTGCTCTCTTTAATGTGCTAAAGTGAATGCTCTGGGTACTTTCAAAGCATGTATGAGTGGCACGTACTGTGTCTTCTTCCGCTCTAGAACATAGGTTCTATGTGAAAAAGCTTTCTGTTTTGTTCACTGATGTGACCTCAGTCCCTAGAACAGTGCCTGCATGTACTAAGTTCATAATGAGTACTTGAAGAGAGTTCTTAAACTGTTTGTAAAACATAGCCAAGGGCAGCATCCTCAGTTCAGGGTGCTTTTTTGTTTTGTGAGTGGTGGTGCCTGTGCTTTTCTGTTTCCCTCTTGAACTTCACAGTCATGTGTTCTCGTTTGTGTCTTTTTTTACATTTCATCTTTGTTCTGTGTAGAGGTCATGTTCACCAAGAGCTTAGGACCTGGCTTTTCTGTCATCTCACATGGCTGCTGTTCCTACCCAAGGATCTACATATGGGTCAACGGGTCATCGAGTCTACCGTCAAGCCAGTGACAGGAACAGAACAAAACAAAGATATTTTCCTTCAGCAGCCTGCTGGCACAAAGCAGGCAAATCAAAGAATTTCTCACCCACAAAAACAGCCAAGAAGTTTAGACAGATGAATTTGAATCCAATCACATAGGGTTGAATTATATCAAAACACAGATTAAAGACAAGGATCTGTAAATATTTCAGAACCATGTTTATTATACTGAAAAGGTCTCTATGTTGATAAAAAAAAAGCATTAGTAACATATAGAATTAGCAAATAAGGGCTGTGAAGCTCTAAGTAGGTAAAGGCATTTACTGCCAAGCTTGATGACCTGAGTTTTATTGCTGTGGCCCACACAGAGGAAGGAGAAAACAGACCACTACTGCAAGTTGTTCTCTAACCTTTAACGTGTACACACACAAATAAATAAATAAATAAATAAATAAATA